>JBAMJV010001930.1:0-50127 GCA_037951105.1 Echinarachnius parma
CAAGATTCGTTGAACTGTTGGTGGTTGTGCACCGTGACGTTAGCAGTTTCCATGGTAACGGCACGACAAAATATATCCGGAGTGTCCTTGATCAGGTATATAAGTGTTTTTTTTTTTATCCAATGGTTGGTTGGTCGGTTATTTACAGACGCTTTCAATCAGTTATGATCATTTACATCTGGGACCGCCCTTTATCGACAATAACCGAAACATAACTATACTACTTATCTCGAACCCGGGTCGATTTGTGCGAAGAGTAGATGTTCTGACCACTAGATCAAAAATATTTAAGCACCCTTGGCGACCGAGGGTGGCAAAGCCAGGAATTAAATGTGTGTGTGACAGTATAATGATTTATTTAAATATATAATCAAATACAGGCAAAACACTGCCAAAGAGATCATAGGTAATCAATAGATCACATGTATGTAGTAGTTTAAATTGTATTTAGTCAGAAAAAATGTTATTTTCTGCAAAGAAATGTTTTTATCGATGTGCACCATGTTTGAAAAGATTTAACCTAATTTGTTGAATGGGTTCTTGAGGTCGGTTCATAGCATGCGTCGTTTTATAATAACTATGCACAAGGAAAAGTGATCAGAAAAAAAACATGATCTAAAATGAAAATGTAAATCTGATCAATTGACTACAGGCAGCAGCTCTCTGGCGTGATGTAGATAACCTCGGAGTCAACATTACCATTGGAGTCACCAAGACCATCATCTTTGACGGAGATGCCCCGGTAGGTCAGACAAAACTATACATTGCAATTACTTTTTTTAAAACATTCATTCTTCATCAACATAATTCAAACAATAGATCCAAACACTATTATGCATACTCTCAGTTTTGGTAGATATGGGTTTATATAAATTATACAAATAACATAACTTTAAAAAAAAAAACAGTTCCACTAACGTTATCATTCAGATTTATGCGCGTTCCTTAATTGCCTGTTCATTGCCTGAACCTGAAGACGATGGAGAAATGCTATTCTAGCAATATGCTTATTTATTCTGATGAGTATCATTACGTAACCGATATAAATATTGTATATTTTGTTAGCTACCCATAATGGCCGACGCAACTCAACTCCTGCGAAAATTCTGCACTTGGCAAAAAGAACGGGACGCTTCTCTTCTTGGTCACTTTGACGCAGCCGTGCTCATAACCAGGTACGTTTTGTAAATTAAAGGCAACAATAAAGTCAAGTATTCATATATTATCTAAAAAGTGAAAAAAGGAGAGATTATTAAACATCGATGAGGATCGAATCTGAGACCTTCAAATCGCTAGATCGACGCTACAACCACTGACTCACAAATACCATTAATGATGGTACTTCCAGTGGTACGAGCACCATGTCTAGTAATCCGGAGGTCTCGGGTTCGATTCACTGCGACGCCAAATGGTCAATTGCTCGCTGGTCATTTTCATCTTTGTCTTTGTTTGAATGCAATAATCTTTTATCGCACAAGGAATAAAGTTTAATTATGTCTCAATTTGTATAAACGTACTTTCAATCCTTTGTATCCTGTGTATTTTTGTATAAATATATATGATGGAATAAGGGCATATCAGGTTGTCAAACTAATTGTATTATTAATTACTAAAAACCCAATTTTCGACTTTGGATTGACTCACTAAAATAATTTCTAATTTCATTATTATGTGTTTCAAATTAATTCACCCCCCTTCTACTGCTTTTCTCTTATATTGTAATGTTTAGGAAGGATATTCACATAGACAATAACTACAATGCTACTGGGCTGGCTTACATGGTGGGAGCATGTGACATCGGCTACAGATGTGCGGTTGTTGAGGACAACATCCCGATGGGTACGGCAATAACTGTGGCACACGAGCTAGGCCACTTGTAAGTTCCTTTTGAAGATATTAAAATCATATAAGTTTTACTCATATTGACCCTTAATCTCCCGGGAACCCTCTTCTCCTATCTGCATTTTACCCCCCCCCCCCCCTCTCCCCTCCCCCGCTTACCTGGGCAAGGCATCTCTTTGCCTCTGTGACTAAAACAACTAAAACAACTGAAACAATTATCATGTAATATTTATCTCCTTCTTAATTATATTTTAAATACAGATTATTATAATAAATTGCTCATAAACTTAGTTCCAATTATTTTGTTGATGGATTAATCTGCAGACTTGGGATGTATCACGATGGCCAATTCAATGCTTCCCACAATAGACTGATAGCGCTTTGTTCAGATCAATCATTATTATCAATCATCTAACCCATTTATCTACAATATTTCTGGTAATTATTACGAAACGTGCATCTATTATTCCAAATATATCCTGAGAAACTGACCAGAAGTATATCATATTTCTTTTAAATGAGCAACGGATATAGAGCTTCTCCAGGATTCGAACCCGAGACCTCCAGATTGCTAGACCAGTGCTCTACCAACTGATCTAGAAAGCTCCTCAAGTACATCTCAAGTACATCTTGTAATAATATTATGTACATTTCTATAGCTCAGCTACTATAAATCTCTTTGAAATCTATCACACCCCTCGTTATTACATAACAATATTATCATTACATATCTTCAGACTTGGTATGTATCACGATGGTCAGTTCAATGCTTGTCCAGACAGGCAGAACATCATGAGCGGCTACACGGTCAGTGGTCTGCAGTCTGTTCGCTGGTCCACCTGTAGCACCACTTCCCTACTAGAGCATTTGAGGTAAGAGGTTCAGCGAAAAGGAGAGGGATATTACAGGAGAGTATAGTAGTCCTAATAATTGGAGTTATACATTTACATTGTAAAGGGGCATAGTAGGGACAATATTATGTAAACAGAGGTATAATTATCGTCATCTTCTGATTTATCTGCCTCCTTCAATCCTGATGATTCTTACCAATGCTGATGTATTTATTGGTGGTATTATGATACAAAAGTACAAAACATACAAATTATAAATCTAAAATATAATATATAATAATGGCTCATAAAATGATGAAGAAGGGGGCAACGATCTACCAATTTCCTTGACCTTTGTGGCTTTTAATTTTTGCGGAAATAAATGAGTACCGGTAATCAAAAGAAATAATTGTACAGTTGGTCTATGAACATCTTGAAGATTACCTGTGTGTCCTGTTTGTGGAAATAGATTAATGAAATAAAACAGCATTTACTTTGTATCACATTTTTGTTTTCAAAACTGTTAACAGGTTACCCCAGTCAAGCTGCGTGAAAGACGCGCCTCAACCCGGGACAGTGGAGATCTTGGACTCCAAAACCCACCCGGGCCAGACATATGACAGCGGCCACCAGTGTCGCATCGCGTTTGGGCCTGGGGCGCAAACCTGTTCAAGTAAACACTCATCGGTATGTATGGCTGATAAAATTAGATATGATTATTTTGGGTAGGCCTTTTGTTCATATAACCTTTAATGGCCTTTTCTTTCAATATTTCAAATTGACATCAATATTAACAAAAGAGCCAGACGTGGTGGTGGTGTGGGGGGGGGGGGGGGGGGGGAAGGGGATGCAACTTACTGCCCAGATATCAAAACCTAGTGGCAAGCTTATCTCCCATCCATAATTGTGGCTAACTCGTGTTACATTGCAAACGCTCACTAACCAAAACTAGCATCATGCATATACATCTCGTGACTTTTTGGCATATTTAATTTACTTTTTTCTTTTACAATTTGCAGTCGATATGTCTACATCTCAAGTGTGTACTTCCCCAAAACCTGCAGTGTGTGTCTACAGACCGCCCCGCCCTAGATGGAACAGCATGTGCAATAAATAAGGTAACATTATCTAACACCCTCATTAATAACCTCAAAATGCAGTTACAGCGAAACCTCATTATAATGAGCTCCTTGGGTCCATTGAATGTAACTCCAGGGGGGCGTTGCGTAAAACTCAAAACGCAAAGTTGCGTTTGATTTTCGACGCAAGTCACCAAAAATCAAACTCAACTTTGCGTTTTAACGCAACTCCATTGCATAAAGACTTTAGTTTGAAATCAAACGCAACTTTGCGTCTGATCCATATCATAATTAAACTTGCGTTTGATATCAAACGCAAAGTTGCGTTTGATCCAGATGTTTATGCAACGGTCAATTGTGATCAAACGCAAAGTTGCGTTTGATTTTGCGTTCGATCAAACGCAAAATCAAACGCAACTTTGAGTTTTATGCAATGCCCCCCAGGGTCCCGTTGCAGAAAGAGATGCAATCGAAATTGCAAGTCAGAGAATTTGCGCATTTGAACCAATCAGATTGTGCGCATTTTGTCACATGATCGGACTTACAATTAATTGCAACTTTACAATCGATTGCATCTCTTTCTGCAATGGGGCCCTTGTGTATCAGAGATTTTGTTGTATCAAGGCTTCAACAAAATAAAATTCATAGAACCTGGACCTGTGAAAAACCTTGCTATATCAGGTACTTGGTTTTAACAGAGCTCATTATAAAGAAGTTTCACCATATTAGAATATATTGCACTCAAGTTCATTCTTTCTAATAACTCACATTAAACTTAAATACATTCATGGCTATTAAACAAAAAACACAATAGTTTTCACAATTTATCTGTATCTATTATCAAAATAACTTTATTTTATTTTAAATGTAATACATGTTGTGTTTATCAATTTCGTGTAAACTTTATACATTTCTATAACAGTGTATGTAATGCATGTGACTGTGATTTAGCTTTTTTATTGCTTGCTACACATGAACGAGAACAAATATGGTTCATTAATGATATGGTTATTAATACATTAATTTTTTTTTCTGTTTTCATCCTACCCTATAGTGGTGCCATCGCGGATACTGCGTAGCCATACCATCTGGTTACCATGGTGAGGAATACAAGCCAGTTGTCATGGAAACAACCACTCCTATGATAGGGGATACCCCAGCTACTCTGGGCACTACTCCACTGATATAATGGATGAACCATAATAGAGGACTGTTGTCAACATGGGCAGATTAGCAGAGCTACCAACTTTGAAATTCAACAATCAGGAAGACTTAGCGAAATGTCATCTGAAATAAGGGAGATATCTATCAAATGCATTGAAATTCAACCTAATGACAATAATATTTCAATAATCAGGGAGATGGGCTGATGGGATGAAATCCAATGCAGTATTCTTGGTCTATTTTTAGGGAGTCTCCTGCGAAATCAGGGAGACTTGGCAGCTCTGTATTAGAACAAAAACTGGAGGGGGAGGGGATGGGGCTTAGATCTTTGGACCAAAAGTGCATGCATGAAAAGCCCTATACAAATATTATTTATTATTATATCCCTCATAAGATCGTTTTACCATTGTATTTGACAAATGATAGTTTTGGACAACACGCGCAATCCCCGCGCAATCGTGTGACCGGGCTGTTAGCAAAAAATTAACACTAAAAGTTTGTTACGCGTTCGTCCCATAGATCATGTGTTTAAGCAAAATGCACACGCGATCAAATTTGTGCAGTACTCTATGGCGCACACGTTCTAGTCACGTGATTGACATTACTGGTAAAAACTAACACCCTGGGAAGAAGAACGCCAAGACAGCCAATAAGCACATCCGTGGGAGCGCTAGCACGCATTCATCGCGTATGTGCGCAACTGCCAGCGCGTTGGTGCGCACTCAGTTTTGCGTCTTTGTGATTGTGTGCACAAAATAACAATGACTTTAAGCGTATTAGATGCGCCGTGGTTCTGGAGGCTCATACTGGCTTCATTAATGTCGATTGATTTTTATATCAAAATTTACAAGCGATTTTATGAAATATTCAGAGATTATCACTTATTTTGCTATAAGCTGAACACAATCACTGATATTGATGAGTGATATAAAACAACTAACGAATGTGCTTGATTGTGATAGGCAATCTATTACTTCGGTGGGCTCAAAATGACTATTACCCTCAGCTACGCTTCGGGTAATAATCATTTTGAGCCCACCTCGGTAATAGATTTGACTACCACAAGAAGCCCATTCGTTAGTTGTATACTATTGACTAGAACACTGTGGTTTTGGGACTCTTTGGGGCTACACAGCCCCTGTAGCTGAAGCAAAGCACCACTCCCTCGATGGAATTGATGAAACAACAATGAGGGTGGTTTTGAAAGTAATCAATACACTAATGACTATTATTCATTTGTTCATTTACAAAATATATTTATAGTAGCTTTTACAAAGGAATCGTCAAAACAGACAATTTATTTGCTACATACATGTAGATATTCATTCAAAGACATTACAGGTGCTGCTTGCTATAACTGAAATTTAGATTATACTGATAAAGACTTTGAAATATTGTTAGTTTTTACATATGTATATTTTAGTCCTATGTGCAATAAAGACAAAAAAGAAAATGTATGTATCTTTATTAGATGAAATATTTTATTGTTAAATAAGGAAAACATTAGAATATTGTTTCAGTAACCAATGATGCATGATCCGTTTCACATGTAGAAAAGTTCTAAATAGATGAGGAAGATGGTTTGTATAATGAAATAATGAATTTAAATGGCTGTTGTGCATTGTAAATGGTAAAATTAAACTTATGGTAAAGTGTTTTCATTCCCCTTTTGTAAATGGTAAAATTAAACTTAAAGTACTTCTAAAACATCACTCATAACCCCTGTTCGTCATTTAAACCACCCAATGCCATATTTTACTGCTTACAAAGTGACATTGTGGGTAAGAAATGAGTCTTTCAGTACAGCTGCTAGCATTAATCCATTTCTTTCCCCTTTTATAGTGCATCTCGCTTACTGATGCAAACTATCAGTAAAGGGGAAGGAAACGCTTGAATTTGTACTTGCTGTTATTGGATTATTTAACATCTGAAGACTTCAATCATATATCTTTGTAACGAAAGGGAAATTTGAAAAACCGAAAACTGTCCCATGCTTTTTTGTTAATACGAATACAACAAGGTATGAGGGAACCGCTAGAATTCCAATTGGATTTGGAGGATTTTGACAATGTTACTAAGTCCCTTTAACTGTTTTGACTGAGCACTGGAGGCTACCACGGTTTCCAACTGTACCATATGAAACGTCACCCGAGCGCATCTGAATATGCACTAACAAAAGCAAGTTACGTAACCCCTGACATAGCAGCAGATTCAACAACGGTGGTTACATAACCCGCTTTTGTTAGTGCATGCTCAGATGCGCTCAAGCAAGCAAACAAATTCCAGCGTTTCCTTCCCCTTTAATTCAGTCTAAGTAGAATAGTACAAATTGGGGAGACGTCACACTTACACAAGTATTAAAGTCCTTCCAGTTCGTTGATTTTCACTATTCCCTATCCCTATTACATCCATTGCACAATACACAATTTTGCTGTAGTATGAATCTACCAATGACATGCATGGTGCGACAAAGAAGTTCTAACAGACTATTGAAGACTTCGCAAGGTGGATGGTAAGGTTGGATGATGGTATGCTTGCTGCTTCTAGGTGGTATCAAGGATATTTCTGATCACATAACAGGTCTTAATATGCAATGTGCGAATGCATCCTTGATCAGTCCGGAATGTTATCTTAGATCACATGAATACTGTCAAGAGTTGCCCTGTCTTGTAACTTTAAATGATGCAGCTAGCTGTAACTAATCAAACACATATTGTGCAATATGGATGCTGTAAGACTGTGCCTTTACTGCGTCTTTAAATGGTCCATTTTTAGCTGATCAGCTATTTAAACAAAGCACATCATACACAGCATCGCTGTTGTAAGACTGTGCCTGATCTTCATCTGTAAATGGTTCGCCTAGTCTAACATCCAATCAACCACACCGTATAGAATATAACTGTTGTAAGACTGTGCCTGAACGGCATCTTTAAATGGCCCATAGAGCTTGTCAGCCATAATATAACCATAACATACACAATATCGCTGTTGTTAGACTCTGCATGATCTTCATCTTTAAATGGTACAGATAGCTTGTCCGCCATATCACCAATAAGATGCACAATATCGCTGTTGCAAGACTCATTGACTAGGTGAGTGAGTAATGTCCATTAAACTGCCAGCTGGCAAAGGGTTAATGCAGTCATTTCTTGAATCTGTCCAGAGCTGTCTTGTACTGCGCCTTTATCTTCATGGTTGCCTCTGGCTTCGCATCAGACGCGCTAACCTTCTCTTTCACCTGGTCACCATCTTGTTTCTTTACCTGTATGGACAAAGAGGGGAAAAAAGGGGGAAAATTACTATAAACTTTTACAATTCATTCAAAGTTTATCCCCAAAGGTTGATCAGAAATATTCACTTTGTCTTAAATGTCAATATGTTGTTTCTTTAGCTGCAGGGAAAACAGAAAATGATGGATGACTTTGACCTTATGTAGCACCTAATAGGTATCTAGATGTTAACAGGTGGGGATTGAGGGGGGTCATGTCCCCCTTACATATTTGAAAGTAGAGGGGCTATAGTGTCGTGCCCCCCCCCCCCCCCCCCCGCCCCCCTCCCACACACACACACACACACACACAAACACACACATTTTTCATAATATGTATGACATTATGAATGTTTGATTCTACTGCATGCAATGGTAAGTCATGTACACGTGTATGTCTCAAGTATAATAATAATAACGGTTATTTATATAGCGCTATTCCCGTGGGGATCATAGCACTTTACACTATTATCATTACCCCGGTAAACGGATACACACTGCAATCATTCCAACACATTAAGTGCACATTTTCCACTCCCTAGTGAGTATTCCAGCCAGTCGCCTGTTGGGCGCACACAGTGCTAAGGAAACAGTATGCACTCTAGTGTACAATTAAAAGTCAAAGGGCAGAGCAAAGATACAAGACTTACCCTGTTTCCTGCTCTTCTTCTTCTTCTTCCCTGCCTTATTCTATAAGCCCACTAGTTATACTGGCATAAAAAGCATGTAACGCTACAATGGCTCTGCATACCTAGTGCAGAGGATTAATGAAGATTAAGGAGGAATAAAAAAGATACAAAACTCACCCTGTTTTTTTCATCTCTCATGCCCTGTTTTCTGCTTTCCTTCTTCCCCGCCTTGCTTTGTCCCTTCATCTTGTGTTCAGTTCCAAACTACAAACCCACTACTGGCATAAATATTATATAATCTACAATGGCCCTGTGCATATCTAGTGCAGAGGATTAACAAAGATTAAAGAGGATTAACAAAGATCCAAAACTCACCCTGTTCTCTTCATCTTTCACGCCCTGTTTCCTGCTCTCCTTCTTCCCCGCCTTGCTGCGTCCCTTCATCTTGTGGCGAGGCTCAAACTTGGGAGGCGGTACGATGCCCTGATGGAGATGGACAAAGGATAAATAGTTAGGTCTTTTGTGAACAAAATTGTAGAATTATTCTTTATGTAAAACCCCACAAGAGTACTTTAATGCTAAAAGAATGAGCTATTCATGTAACCAAGATATGATAAAGAAAGGAGGGGCCTGAAATTCAATGACAAAAATTAGTATCTTCATTCATTTAACTGTTGGGAAGGGGAAAAGCCCAAAATTCAATCCATCATAACAAATATTATACATGTATATTTGTCATTAAATCAGACTTAAAAGAGGGAAATGTAGATGATTCAACCCATCTCTTCCAAGTACATGTACATATGGAACTTTGTTTGACTAAATAACATTAAACAAAATATATTTATCGTGAGAGCAATGAAAAACACAGGGCTCAACTGGCCTGCAGGTCAACTTCCTTGGCAGAACCACTAGCAAAACAACAATAGAATTTGAGCCTGAAAATATGGAAATATGGAAACAATATTTCTTTACAACTTACAAACATTTCTCTTCTCTCTTCATCCCTCTGTTTCATGGTGGCCCGATCCACAGCGCTGATCTGACCTGGATCAAGAGTGATCATCTCTGGCTGGATCTGGGGGGAAATAAACAAATAACAATTCAAGAAATAATTCAATGAAATATTCATCACAAACGTTTCTCCATGACATGTAGTGCTCTGTTGCATGGTGGCCCGATCCACCGCGCTGATCTGACCTGGATCAAGTGTGATCATCTCTGGCTGGATCTGGGGGGAAGGGACAATCAAATACAAATTCAAGAAATAATTTAAATACAAGCTAGCTATAAAAAGAGAGAAATATTCATCACAAACGTTTCTCCATGACATGTAGTGCTCTGTTGCATGGTGGCCCGATCCACTGCGCTGATCTGACCAGGATCAAGTGTGATAATTTCTGGCTGGATCTGGGGGACAGCAATCAAATAAAAATTCAAGAAATAATTAAAATACTGGCTAAAAAAATGAGAGAAACGTAACTTGCTCTCCATTTCATTTCATCACAATCTATTCTCTACGTTATGCAGAGGTCTACATTACAGTGGCTCGATCAACTGCGCTGATCTGACTTGGATCAAGGGTAATCATCTCTGGCTGGATCTGGGAAACGATAAACACAAAAGACGAAGCTATATTTGCGCATACAGTGTACCCAAGAATTATTTGGACACCTTGGAAAAATCACTTTAATTTAAATGTTGCTAGAACAAATTTTGAAGAAAATGTTTGGTAAAAAGCTGCCTAAAATTCATTGTATGTGTTTATTAGATGCTGCTTTGTTGAAATCAAGATATAATATAAGACCATTTTGAAAAATTTATCAAAATAGTTAGTTTCCTATGTTTCAGGGTGTCCAAATAATTGTTGGTTACACTGTAACTAGGACTACAACATACAACACAGAACAAATTATAACCAGGGTTATTTGCATGATGAATTGTGTATACATTTTTAAGACATCCTAAAAGTGTTTGATTGCAGCGTTTACCTTTTCTAGCAGAGCCTTGATCTCATATTCTCTCCTCTGTGTCTTGTACTGGAATGGGTTGGCCTCCAGGGCATCAAAGTTGGCCTCACCAGCGCCTAGATAAATTAATACATTGTTAATGTTACTGTTTGCCAGAAATCGGTCAATAACAATCGTTGTTGCCAATTTAAACTTTTCATCCATAATAATTATTTAGATAAAACTATATCTTATAGCTTAACCTAATTAAAATGATATGAGAGAAAATGAAATCTTCACCTTCATAATGAAGCTTCATATTAATAAATGGATTGATCATCTTTTGGTCTACTACTTTTTTGGCTACAAGCAAAATAAAACGTCAGAGGCAAAGGATTAGGGTTCATGTTAGGATCAGGATTAGGTTGAGGAATTAAGTTTAGGACATGGAATTTTCAAGCTCATGCAAATAAGACATAGACCAAATGGAGTTGGACCGGGCAACAAATAAACTTTGTTATTAAGAGCTCTGATAGAACACAACCTTGTAAAAACTGTAAACAATTGTACAAAACGCTTGTAACAGAGTAATTTTGCTGGTCCCAGCTCTTTACATTGTATATTCAGCAAGACAATTTATCCACAATTGCTACTCTCTACCCAGGTGTATAAATGGGGACCCGGTAGGAGGTGAAAGCCTATATGTGAATGATCTTCTCAATGCCCATGAGCCGCTTGGAATGAATGCTCCCCAGGGAGTGGAGATGGTGCACACAATGTGTGCTGGTTTGCGTTGTATCCTATGACCGGGGGTAATATTATCATTGTAAAGCGCTTAGAGATGATTATCAATCAATATTAGGCGCTATATAAATCGAGTATATTATTATTATTATTATGATTATTATTCTCTCTTTACCCTGATATAACAAAATTACCTTATACAACAAGGAAACTTGTATGTGCCTAAGGTCCTCCTTATAACAAGATACCTAATACAACAAAGTAATTTTCGGGGTCCCAAAGACCTAATTAAAATGAGTTTCCACAGTACCATTTTAACATACCTGGAATGAGTAGACTTGCGTATCCATTTGAATGTGTGACTCCCAGCACATCCTCAAACGGACAGAAGCCCAGGTTACTGACGGGGTCCTTCATTCTATGCATCATGTAAGGAGCCTCCTGAGTGGTCAGACAGCTGTCCTTGTACACCTGTCAATACAGAATGTTGACCAATGAGAAGAGAGCTAACATATAAATCGAAACATTATTATTATTATTAAAACAAATAGTCTTTCATCTATTAACATGTATCTGAAAAAAAACATTTTAGGAGTAGTATTTGAAAAAAATTTGTTTGACTAGCTCATTCATGGGAAGATTTATAATGAATAAGTTCTTATTTCTAATAATCGTAAAATGAAAACGAAATCATCAATGTAATAAATGGTTTTTAAAATAGACCTACACAAATTGCAAGATTTGTCAATTAAGTGTGTACACCGGGCAGCACTGTATCAATTTTACGTACATGTATGTAGACATCCAGTTTTGACATCCAACTTTAATTTTCAGGTTATTTTATTGATATTTCCATTGTATCAACGACACTCTTTCTGTTTGTCTTTGTCAGAGGTTTATGAGAGTGCCTACCTCGACCACGTTGTTGCAAGCAGCTGCCAGTAGACCCCTCTGGCTGAAGCACAGCTCCCCAGCACCGTAGGGCACCCGGTAGGACTGCAGGGGCTTGTACGTACGCAGGTCAAATATCTTCATCTGTCTGTCGGTTCCTCCCGTTGCCATGTACCTTTAGGATTGAATGATTGATTTGATTGATTTGATTGACTGATTGATTATAGGATGGACAGATGAATAGTAAATTGGATTATTTATTAACTGACTGGATGTTTCATTGATTCATTGTGCGGTTACTGAGCTCCTAGTATCATAGTGGATGAAGGACTGCAGGGACTTGTAGGTACACAGGTCAAATATATTCATCTGTCTGTCTGTTCCTCTCGTTGCCATATACCTGGGGATATTTAATGATTGCTACATTGATTGAGAGACTGACTGACTGACTGACTGATTGATTGATTGATTGACTGATTGATCTATTGATTAATTGACTCACTGGATGATTGGCCCATTGATTGATATGTAATTCATGATTTGAAGAAATTGGCATTATAAGTTCACATTATGTATGTAAAAGACTTATGTTAGTAAAAATGTAATGTAAACAATCATATCTTTGCCAAATACTTTTAGAACAAGGCACCAAATGATAGCTTGAGATGAGGCCTTCCAAATGGCTTGAGAACTACATTTTGTTTTGACTGACAATTGCAGGGTTATGCTATATCTAGTCACATATATAAATTTAATATACTTACAGTCCCTGTTTGTCCACAGCGATAGATCTGACTCCTCCTTTATGGCACAGCATCTTGACGATGGGTTGATTTGAGTTGGGACTCCACATCGATACAGTGCCTGCATTGTTAAGACATTAACATGGAAAACAGTTTCAACCTGAGCTGCTCAAAAATTCATATAGAATATTACATACTAATTGTAAGATTTAAAGCAATGTACTTTGTAAGCCTTCTTTGTTACACTGCCTTTAGCCAACTATCTTTATTAGGTGCATCAACAATTTCAGAGGTCAGTTGGAGGCCTAGGGTTAAGCTATTGAACACTTGCAGAACTTAATAAGATGCTAACCCCCCAACAAAAAACAAAACAAAAAACAAAACAAAACAACTTCCAGAAATACATTCTTGTCAGGTACCAATAGCGATAATATAATCGTTAATAATATACCTGACGAAAAGAAATGTAATCATTTCTAATTTTGTAATATTAACTCCATCTCACATCCTGATACTGCTCTGATACCTTGAATTTGTACATACCATTTGGGTGACCAAGATGAATCATGGCATTTTTAGGATTCTGCGTCATGACGTCCAGACGACCGCTCTTTGTGGGCATGTCGGATATCATTTTCCCCACCGATACATCCAAGTACTGGAGGCCTCCAAAAGAGCTCTGAAAACAAGGAAGAAATAAAGATAAACTCATCACCGTCATCATCATGATCACCATCACCAACACAACCAACACCACCATCATCATCATTATCATCATCATCATCATCATCATCACCACCATCATCACCACCACCACCACCACCACCACCACCACCACCACCACCATCATCATCATCATCATCATCATCATCATCATCATCATCATCATCATCATCATCATCATCATCACCATCATCACCATCATCATCACCATCATCATCATATGGAACTAAAACAAGATGATTACAGACTCAAACTGCAAGCCGCGTGATGATGTGCATCTTTTTGAAACAGTGAAAGTTCTGTGTATTTGTCACACATTCAACATTTGCATGAAAAAGGGCAAGAAGTAATGTTTGAAACCTGTGGTTTGGGGGAAATGAAACAGAGGTAGATGAGGAAAGTTTGTCAGTGATGTGGCAGAAACTCCAGCCGAGTGATGTTGCGAATCTTCTTGAGATATTTAGAAGCTCATTGTATTTGTCTAACATTTTATATATTTTATTCCCAAAACAAAAGGTAAGTAGTTTTTGAATTCAGTGGATTTTACTGGAATCTGTAAGTGAGATAGTCAAGACAATTTTGTCAGGGATTAAAACTGTAATAGTCCAACAAAGACTTACGCATCCTACAAGGAGGAAGTGATACGGCAGAAACTCCAGCCGAGTGATATTGAGCATCTTCTTGAGAAATTGAGGCTCTCCGTATTTGTCAACATTTCATGAATTTTATTCTCAGCTCAAAAGGCAAGAAATAGCATTTTTAAAGTCTCTGGAGATTTGTTTTAATTAAAACTAAAATTATTAAGGAGCATTGTCAGGAAATAGGAACTAAACCTGTAATGGTTCAACAAAGACTTACGCATCCTACAAGGAGGAAGTGATATGGCAGAAACTCCAGCCGAGTGATATTGAGCATCTTCTTGAGATATTGAGGCTCTCCGTATTTGTCAACATTTCATAAATTTTATTCTCAGCTCAAAAGGCAAGAAATAGTATTTTTAAAGTCTCTGGAGATTTGTTTTAATTAAAACTAAAATTATTAAGGAGCATTGTCAGGAAATAGGAATTAAACCTGTAAGGGTTCAACAAAGACTTACGCATCCTACTAGCATGAAGTGATACGGCAGAAACTCCAGCCGAGTGATATTGTGCATCTTCTTCAGACAGTGGAGCTCAATGCCAGTGTGGTCGTAGATGTACGTCCATTTCTTCTGGGACACAGCACACATCGTCTCCAAGTGTAACCATCTGAAAAGAGGAGGACAAAACATTTTAACCCATCAACTACGGAACTTGGTTAGTGCTGTATGAACTCTATGGGGATTGCAAAATTTAGTAGGGGACAGATTAATACCAACTTATTAACCAGTTCGGGGTTGATCCTGAAAATACTTTGGCTATGGTCTGCATATAAAAATCAAACTCTCTTGAACAGGTTAACATGTGGAATAAAACAGTAATACACATATTCCATTCTCTCGACTTTTTCTTCAAGCTCACGTTCTTCATAAAAAAATGTATGTGGAAGAGTCATGGTGTAGTGGATTTGGCTCTCTAATTTAATGTGAGAGTTGCGGGTTTAAGTTTTACTATATGTCCAGCATCCTTTGCCCAAAATGCTGATCTTCACCCAGATGTATAAATGGGTACTTGGTAGGAACTGAGGGTGTGCTCAAAGCATGTGTGCACCTCATACAGCTAGCCTGGCTGGAATACTCCCCAAAGGGTGGAGCAAAATCACATTAAATTACTGGATCGAGTGCAAGTGTGTATTATTATTATTATGTACACACAAACAAACTTACTGGATGTCTTGGATGGTTTCCATGACGTTGATCTCAAAGTGCAGTTTCTTTGTGACCCAGTTGAATCCTGCCAGGTGACCCCTACGACCTCCTAGCAGGAGGTGTCGGCCGTTCCGCGTGAAGTCCATCCGGTATGGCCCAAACTGGTCTAGCCGCAGCTCAAAATTCTAGGAAAAAAACATTAATGAAAACGAATCCACTATTGAAAAGTAAAGCAACATTTGAACAGCCAAAGAAGTAAATACTGTACCTAGAAACTTTCCTTAAAAAAATACCAAATATAACAAATCATTTCATATCTTATAGTCCAAATAGATATATTCCATTTCTGAAAGAAAGCAGAGGGGGCTCAAGCCAGGGCTTGATATTTCATTAAAGGGGTAGTACAGTTTTGGTAAGGCTGAACTTTAGTAACCAAACCTTGACAGTAACATTATAAACTAATAGTTATAACTCCACCATGCTCGAAAAGGTATACAAAATTACAAACCCATTATCATTCAAAAAGAGCCATTAAAACACAAGAGGGTGCTCTCTAAAAAGGCATTGGTTTTTAATCATGATTAAATAGAGAGATCATCAACAACTATTAAAAATGCTTTTGAAAATTTTTGAAAAAGTGTATGCATTCTTTTAATTTTTTGAAAAATTCATCTAATTATTTGGGCCCCAAATAATTATAAAATCAGATATATTTATTGATATTTCAGCCGTTTCTGGACCGATTTTGACCAAATAAAGTTTATTCTGCCAATAAAATTGCATGTTCTCTCAAATTCGACACTCAGTTTTTCATTACCTCACAAAAAAATTGTGATGTGCAGCGCCCTCTCTACCAAAACTAACCTACCCCTTTAACATTCATGAAAGTCAAATGTTAGTCAGGCAACTAGATTAATTATTTAAAATTTACATTGGCACAATGAGGAAACTTGGTGATTTGTTGGTGATAATTGCATTTTTTATCTATAAAGCTGACAAGGAGTGATTTTTAAAATCAGAAGCCTAATGAATGTGAAACAGATAACTTCACACATCCCAGCGACGGTGTAGACAGCTAAAGTCAGGTAAGTCAATAACCCATAAAATATGTCCTGGAATAAGCACTCACTTTTGTTGCGCTGGCAATGTCCACAGCATCCCTGATCTCTCCCTGTGTCACATTGAACGTCTCTTCTCCCTCGTCAGCTTCCAGGAACCTGATCATCAACAAAAAAATTTGAAATCACACAATATCAGTTAAAAACAATATTAATGTTATTTCAAGCCTTGAAAGACAAAAATATGAGTTGTGATCAGTGGAAAAAATACACGGGGGCTAGCGCCTGAAAATCATAAAAAGAGCCCCTGGCATTTGCATAGAGTTCAATGAAAAACAGATTTAAGGTGTTATTTTCATGCAGGCAACCTTGAAAAGTAGCCCCCGAAGAATAAATATTATTTTTTTCCCCCGAGTCTGATCCTTGGTTATATTCATTCAAATGATCATGAACTTGATGAATCAAGGACTCTAATTTGTTCACAATCAAGCTTTTTTTACTTGCAATTTCAAACGTATTTGATCCTCTCCATTAGAAGTAAGTTGATTGTTTAAATATAACGTACCATTGACTGAGGCACCTCAACAACTTGTAAAATATGATTTTATATATTGATCAAAATAAAGTGAATTGAATTGAATTAAATTGAATAAGTCATTCACGTTCTCACCCAGTTTCTTCAGGTAGCAGCAGCTCAGTCCTGGCAGCCTGCTTGGCAGCGAGCGTATACTTGTCTTCTTTCCTCTTCAGATCAGTCCTGTGTGGTTTATATGTGATCTCTCCCTGTCAGGCAAAGACAAGTACATTTAAAGCAAATATCCAAACATTTATAATTAAATTTGTAAAGGACAAGTACATTCAAAGTACTTTTTAATGTGTATTTATGGTAAAGGGTATTAGGCCAAGTAACAAAAACAACATGTTTCTCGTCCTGGCTTTTAAAAAGAGGATGAGGGAGGCTCATGCGATTTACAATTTTTTACCCAATTTGTTAACAAAATCTATACTTACAGTTTGGTTCTTGTTTCCCCTCTTGTACTTCTTGATCTTCTCCCCAGGGATGGGGGCGGGGCCGGGAAAGGGGTCTGGATCCCCCCTCAGCCCCCTCTGATCCCTCCTCCTCTTCTTGGGTGGGACTGGTGATGCTGTAGCAGTGGGTGCCTTCCCATCATCTTGCACTTCAGTCCCCGACTTGGCATCTTCTGCTGCGTCAAAGTAGCGAGCTGGTTTCTGTGTTGCGTAGATATTTTAAGGAGGGGGAAAGATTTTAAGTAGTTAAAAACAGATTTCAAATCGAGAGAAACTGACCAGAAATATGTAATATAAATTTAAATTAACAAAGTGTACAATTTTGCTTTCCTTGGTCCGGATTTCGAAATGTGATGTTACTTTTAGGTTGTCGCTAACTCTAGAAAATGCTAGCGCGGAGCGCTAGCGTTCTAGAGCCTGCTAATACCGCACCGAAAATTAACTTTTTGTGTGCAAGCTTTTTGACCTTAAAATTATACATATGATACGGTACTTACCACCGATATGTGATCCAATATGTGATCCAACTTGACGGTGAATTAAAATTTTGATTTTTCCCTCCATTCCGCTAAAAATCAGTGATTTATGCTCCTCCTCGACTTCTCTCCGTGTGTTTAGCGCGACTCCGCACAGATTTTGAACGAAAGATGGTCGCGATGGCCGTCGATGCGTAAGGCGAACAGCGCCATTGCGATACACGTGAAAATATTACCGCACATATTCATGTGTATCGCATGGCGCCGTTCGGCATACGCATTGGCGGCCATCGCGACCATCTTTCGTTCAAAATCTGTGCGGAGTCGCGCTAACACACAGAGAGAAGTCGAGGAGGCGCATAAATCACTGATTTTTAATTTTAGCGGAATGGAGGGAAAAATCAACATTTTAATTCACCGTCAAGTTGGATCACATATCGGTGGTAAGTACTGTATCATATGTATAATTTTAAGGTAAAAAAGCTTGCACACAAAAAGTTAATTTTCGGTGCGGTATTAGCAGGCTCTAGAACGCTAGCGCTCCGCGCTAGCGTTCTCTAGAGTTACGTTGTCACATGCAACTTTTTCAATGGGTCGACTTCACATCGAAGTAGCACTGCACAGCGGCAGTGACACCGATGCCAATGCCATGGGCATGGCCGGACGCCGATAGCGATACTGTTGCCGATGTCGATGACGATGTTAAAACTTCAATCATAAATGTCATCACTCGAGTCATAATCATATTTATTCATACATTTTTGATTTTTTGTTTTATTTTTACTAAACTGGGCTCCAAAAGAAACTTATCACTTTTTCAGAGCGACGCTCACTAAAATCCATAGCATCAAATTGAATCATATTTAGACACAGATAAGTTATCATTCTCCTTATGCATGAAGCATATCCTAAAAATTAAAAGTTTGCTTTTACCAAAAATGAGAAAAATTTGATGGAATCACTACAAATCACTTTTCAAAAATCACAGAAACTGCTCGCTGCGAACATCCACAAAAGGCGGTCTATTCAGAACTTTCAATAGCTATTCATTCAACTTCAAAGCGGGTTACGTAACCACTAGACTGGCTATTGTCCGTACCGAGCTCTGTGCCCGGAAGGCGAGCAGTTTCTGTGATTTTTTAAAAATTACCTCTTGCGATTTCACCTTATTTTATTCTTTGTTAACTAAAGCAAACCAAATTTTTTTTTCAATGAGCTTGCTAAGGGGTATTATAGCTAATCTACGCCCAATTATGATTGATGTTTATGCTTTGGATTTTAATGTGTGTCGCTCTGAAGAAGTGATATTCTGATAAGTTTCTTTTGGAACCCAGTTTAGTTACGAACTTACGTCTTTGAATATTCTAAAAAGAAGTGGTTATATAACTATTACAATCAATATATTTTCATTGGCACACGGTAACACTATATATCAATTTGTTTAAAGTCCATGTTTCAATTACATTTTCATTGTGATCGATGATCGTCATGCATGAGCCATGATGGTGAATAAATACAATTATTATGAAACTTACACAAAACACAATATGTGGGACAGCAGCTTGGCACACGTGTGACGTGACGATGACCTTAAATTATAAAATGCCGACTACCGAACAGTTGCGAAAGGCTATTTTGATTCTAAATTAGACAAAACACAATATATATGATCAGCAATAAAACTGACATAATTTCAATGAGCACAAATATAGTAAATTTACCTTTTTTGACATTATTTCCCTCAGTATTTTTTGTTGTTAACAAAGACAAATTTATGCAAGGATTTTATTATCGTTAAATGAACATTAAGAGCGCGCATTGTTATACCGCTATCATGTATCTATTCTGTATATTAATTAATCCGTAAATTATTAACACATTGCGCGTATATGAAAACTTGAAACGTCGAATGTAAACATTGATGACTACAGTCGACGCAGCTGATGTTATCTACACTTTTTTTGAAAAGTTATGAATGGTTTATAAAGAGAATAAAGTGATATCGATTGTGAATATTCGCTGCTTTTCTTCTTGTCTTTAAAACGTAACAGAAATGAAAAATGGATGTAGTGGACGCACATGTTCGTAAGTATTTTCCAGACGAATCTCTGTCGAGCGAGCACCGGGACACGTCCCCGTGTGATTACAATGACAGTGCGCTCATATCCAGCTCACTTGGTAGCTGAGGCACATCTGTCTCTGTCTGCTGTAAAAGATTTTACAATTTAGTATATATATTGATGTTATTTGTTGAGACAAACTAAAGATTTGTGCTTACTTGCTATGCATGATACTGGATAAATTACTTTGTTTGTGCAAATTGTAGGTAATGATTTAGTATTTTCAAATTGATTCTTGAAATAAAAAAAAATTGTCCAAATGTTAATGTAAATCATACTAAATGTCTCTACCTTTAGCGACAGTGACACACATTAATCATTATTTAATTTAGTAAACTTTTCTACAATATTTGCATAACAATTTTCAAGATAAAACAGCTACTTTTTGTGAAAAATTTGTTTATATATTTTTGTGTCTCATTTATCTTCCAATTTATCTATATAATTATAAAGACTAAACAGTTATACACATTTTTATTAATATTATCAACTTACCATTCGGAAATTTAAAGGCATGATCTTAGTATACTACATGATCTAGTAAAACTAAAACTGTCCAAATCCACAAATCTTAGTTAAAACTCTAGTGGTTCTCTCAAACTTTGTTGTATTCGTATTGTAGAAACCTGTTACTGTTTTTGTTTTTAATTCCCTTTGGAATTTCCCTTTCGTTAAAAAGATATTTATGATTGAAGTGTTCAGATGTTTAATTATCCACTGGATATGAATTGTGAATATCACTTTGAATTTTCGCTCATTACTCGGCGATGATATTACATCCATTCAACTAGATCGACAAATCTATCGCTTTCATGGCCTCTTTGACATATTGTCATTTTCACTGTCGGCATTCTAGCAATGCCGACAGTGAAAATGACAATAATAATGTCAAAGAGGCCATGAAAGCGATAGATTTGTCGATCTACCATTCAACATGAAATTTTCACACATTACTCTGTGGACATAATCACAACAATACACATACCTGTAGTATATCAAATATTTTGCACATCAACTCTTTGAGTTATTCAGTTCACTTATTTGTCTTTCCTTTCAGATTTCTGGGACCTAAATCTCTTCAACTATGGGTGGCCCACGGCAGATACACCGCCCATTTTTAAAGACTTTTACCCATGTGGTTATGAAAAGGCTGTGGAAGAGAGTGGGATTCCTGTAAAAAATGCCATCTTTGTTCAGGTTGTCAACAATACTGTTGGAGAAACAGGTTAGTTCATTTTATAACCCTTGCCAGCCTTGGTCCTTGGTCTTGGATCTTATAAAGCCCATAGTAGCCGGGACCTTGCTCTAACAAGCCCAGCTTCTTTAAGGTCTCCTCTTTCTTTCATGACTTGTTTAGAAGAACACGTTTGGGTTGTATATTGACTAAATATTGCACTTCAAATTATGCTACTTATTTGATATTCTATGTACAAATGTTTTGTGAAAGAAGGAAATAAATTAACCTTGAACCTTGATAAATCTCAAGCCGTCACAATGCCCATATGTAGCTTACAACCAAGTGTAAGCTATTTGGGTATTGCCCTGCAAGAAATATGTGAATTGCGGAATCTGTTGTTAGAAAGGGTTGACAAGTTCTGTATTAAAAGACAGTACCAACAATCTAAAAGAGGCCATGAAAACGACAGATTTATTGGTCTAAGTAGGCATTCTAGGTCTTGAGACCAGCCCATGCAGCCCAATCACCAATTTAATAAAGGGGTTAACCCATTAAAGGGGTAGTTCAGTTTTGGTAGAGAGGGCGCTGCACAACACAATTTTTTTGTGAGGTAATGAAAAGCTGAGTGTTGAATTTGAAAGAACATGCAATTTTAATGGCAGAATAAACTTTATTTGGTCAAAATCGGTTCAGAAATGGCTGAAATATCAATAAATATATCCGATCGTATTTATTTGGGCCCCAAATAAATATGATGATTTTTTGAAAGAAAAAAAAAAATGCTTATAATCCTACACTTTTTCAAAAATTGTCAAAAGTGGTTTTTAAATAGTTGTTGATGATCTCTCTATTTAATCATTATTTCAACAGAACATCACATGCATAATTTTGTATGAAAAATGGTTGAAACCAATGCCTTATTAGAGAGCGCCCTCTTGTGTTTTAATGTTACTGTGCAGGTTTTGGTTACTTAAGTTCAGCCTTACCAAAACTGTACTACCCCTTTAATGTCAATATATAGAATGACACATAATCAAGAGAGTGTAGCAGGTCACATGTAAACGCCTAACTCATTCAACCATAAAGGTTTATCAAACCATATCTAGAGATCTATCAGTAGAAAAAGGGTTGATCCTATTTCTGTGCAATATGCTGGAGCTGTTGCCTCCTTCGTAATTTGATTGTGTTAATTTCTATTCTATTTATAATTTTCATGATGATCGCTAACCTAACCAGACTCTGTGCGTAGCACAGAGTCTGGCATATTGAAGTGTGTGTTAGGTGTATCGGTCGTAACAATTATTGGTAAAAATAGTATATAAGATACTATACAATTTATATCTGGTTTTATACTTACGACGGATGTTATCCATGGACATCAATGGTCCACTGTCTTGATACATGAGGCTCCATTCGGTGTATTAATTCACACAATTAGGTTTTTATCGTCCAGATTGTGGTAAGAAGCAAAAGTTCCAAAATGGTATCCGAATTTGTGTCCACAGTGCGCATGCGTGAGGTCGCAGGTCAAACTTTGGCGTACGAGCCAAGATGTACTCAATGTTAACCTAACCGCCTGGCATATACATCGCTCGAAATCTTGCAGGAACATGTTTGTAGATGGGCGATGAGGTGTTTTATCCTCTTTAAGCAGATTTTTTAAAAATTTTGTTTACTTGTACTGCACCCTAAAATACCTATGTACGACGGCGCTACACAAAATTGCTATAAAAACAATGATAACCTACCTCAAATTGATTATTTATGTCGATTGTCCTTGTTAGAATCCCGCTGTGCGATGCCGACGGATCGAAAAAAAAAGCCGGATTCTAACAAGGACGATCGACATAAATAATCAATTTGAGGTAAGTTATCATTCTTTTTATAGCAATTTTGTGTAGCGCCGTCGTACATAGGTATTTTAGGGTGCAGTACAAGTAAACAAAATTTAAAAAAAATCTGCTTAAAGAGGATAAAACACCTCATCGCCCATCTACAAACATGTTCCTGCAAGATTTCGAGCGATGTATATGCCAGGCGGTTAGGTTAACATTGAGTACAGTGGCCTGTCTTATATGTATTAGTCAACCGATCGCCACTTACGTGCGGAACCGGAATAAAACCTCGCCTATATATCCCAGCATGCATTGCCGATGACTTTGGAGGCGACAGGACAATTTCGAATATTTGTGCGAAGCCGTTTGGGATTAATCATCAATTTGAGGTAAGTTATTATTCTTTTCATATAATTTCTATGTAGCGCGCAGATAAAACGCACTTTTGTTCTCTAGAAAAGGTTAACCAAATACAAAAAAATTATAATTAAAGGTGATAAAAACACCTCATCGCAAAAACGCTACACCATTTCGATCGTCAGTAATTCACAGCTCTGTGCTACGCACAGAGCTGATCATAGTTAGATGATCGCATGATACTTAGAATGTTGAAGACTGCTAATTAGGATGATAGAACATAATTGTATTAATGCAATTATTCATGCATGCACAATAATTAAACTTTCTTTATAACGGCTCTGTGTTGTTTAAGGTGATAAAATAAACTTGCTGAACATCTATGTATTTTCACTGTTGCATTCATCAGATTGGGTTCTGGACATGGCCACTCGGCACAAGTGCATTGTGGGTGTTGTTGGATGGATTGACATGACATCCTCAGATTCTGATGTGAGGAAACTCATTTCCATTCTTACACATAATTTCATGCAAATAATACGTCTAAATATGTGCTTTCTAGTGCATTCATTAATCATTTTGTTCATTAACAAATTATGTAAATAAAATGTAATGGTCGTGATTTATTGCATGATTGTTATATCACATTCACTATATGGAATATAACTTTCATTGATATGTTGGGTGAAGAAATTAAAAAAGAGAAAGGAAAATTTTGTCTAAAGGGTGAAACAAGGTATCGGGGGAATACAAATTTTATAGGCAAATATACGTAGTTCAATTCAATATAAAGTTTTATAAACTTATAAAACTTTATATTGAATTGAACTACGTAGTACATATGAACATATATATATCTTTCCTTATTGAGAGTAAAATACTTTTTATTATACCAAGTTGGATTATAAATTAGTTTTTACAAATGATCTTGCAATGTGGACTAGAGACCGAAAAACAAAGCATAACAGGCTAATATATTTGGGGCTTATTTAAAAATTCCCATCGCTTGAACTGTAGGTGGACAAGGAGTTGCAGAGGCTATCCCAGAATCCCTTGTTCCTGGGTCTGCGTCACATCCTGGATTTTGAGGGGCCAGATTGGCTGGAGCGGAAGGAAGTAAAGAGAACTCTGGGAAGGCTGGAAGCAATGAACTTGACCTATGACCTCCTGCTCAGGTTATTTAATGTTAAACAAATATTATTTCCTGTAAAGATAATACATAATACAGTAGAGCTTTGTAAAGTTACCCCCCCCCCCCAAAAAAAAAAACCACAAAAAAACGCCTGCTGCATAGTCATCACAAAATCTGTTGAATATCAAGTTATATTTACATCATTCAATCTAAATAGCTGCACTTGCAAACCTTTCGAAATAGATCTCATGGTATGCAAACGCTTATATGAAAATCATTCTTATTTTCTAGTCTTTACCAACTGTTCAGTAAATTATTAATCAGTGTTCTATTTTTAATGTATGCTTAGTCCTCCCAGCCTGTACTGTGCAGCAGACCTAGCAGCAGAGTTTCTCAAACTACGACTCATCATCACATTGCCAAACCTAAGATGGAAGGGACAGTTTCTTCTTGAAATAATGTTCAAATTATTAACAATTTGTTCTAATTGTTGTCCCTGTATGCGCATATGCCTCCCAGCCTGTACCATGCAGAGTACCAAGCAGCATATTTTCCCGAACTAAGACTCATCATTATTTGAATTGCCAAACCTAATAGAAGATGGGAGACTAGATAACTTTACAGTTTTGATCATGTTCAAATGATAAATCATTGTTCCATGCCTTTTTCTGTATACTTGTTTAGGCCTCCCAGCCTGCACTATGCAGCGGACCTAGCCGCAGAGTTTCCCAAACTAAGACTTATCATCAATCACATTGCCAAACCTAAGATTGGAGAAGGGGCGTTTGACGACTGGGCAAAGGAGATGTGCCGGGCGGCCAAGCATCCCAATGTGTTTGTCAAATTGTGAGTGTCTTTGTTTTCCCCTAAAAATGAAAAAAATATGCCCAAAACTACTCATCTACAAAGCCGATGTAGCAAAATATGAATTTTAATGGAGAGTCTATAGGATTTTCTGGTCAATTTCGTAAATTCACCATTCAAATTCATTTGCATTCAATTTCGCCAGGATTTGATCACCGCAGCTTTATTTTGTCATTCGAAAGTGTTTTTTAGCTTTTTAATTCATTTAAATCTCATTCAACAAAATTGTTTTTGCATTCTATTAAAAATGTGTTCCTTTTCATGAAATTGACATTCAATTTAAAACAAGAAAATCTGTGATTATGTAATTCTGTCGTCCATGCGTTCAAATTAATTTCTTCGCATTCAATGTCGCACCCTTCGCACTATATTGCCATTTCGTGTGTCTTCAGTACATTTGGTAAATACAGAGTGATTATACATTTTTCTTTCCTGATCTGTTTTTGTGTAAATAATGGCTATAAGGTATAGTACAGCTGTGTAAACATAATATGATATTCATAATCAAACAACTGTAATATAGTATACTGCAATTTCACACATTTTCCTACATATCAAATATACAGGCAACTTCATGACGAAGAATAGAACAAATTATATGATTATTAACACGTATTGTATGGCATTTTTTCATCTTTTGAAAATTAAATATAAAATTTAACTATGCGTCAAACTGGATTTTATCCAAATGTGTACATTGACAGTGAACCGACTGACTGTAGAGGTGAGGCGCAGGTGAATTATTTACCTTGTATTTCTTTATTTTTTTAAAGAATGTATTATTATTCATATATATTCCATATCACTAATTAGATTTCAACTTTAAATCTCAACATTAAATTACTAACTAAATCTGACCAGTAAACACTCATTAAAGGGGACCAGGCAAAGAACAACACATACTTATATGTTTTGGTACTGTTGTGTGATATCAAAGGGATGCCTAACATTTTTCAGATTGCTGTGTAATTCATTAACAATGCAATTAGTTACAACTACTTACCGAACCATTATGGCCTCATGGTTCAGTATGCACCAAACGTTTGCCAGTGCGCCAATTCTATTCACGATGCGTACGTTTGGAGACAATAGAATCATCCTAGACAAAATTTAGTCTTCGTCTGCAGACTAGGGCTGTCGATTTCGGGTATATTTACTACCCGGTGTCACCCTGTTTTGAATGTTTTAATTATAAGTACGTTTATGTGGTATATGTGTACCGTGATGTGTTATAACCAATCGGACACAATATCAGAACTCTAGACAATCTAGTTTTACAGAATATGGTTTAACTTTAATCACTGCTTCAAATTTCAGACATCCATAAATTCTTTTGAACCTTCAAACCAAGTGTATATATCAATGAATTATCATGTCTCACATATTAGATTACAGAGGGTATAATTAAATGCTTTAAACTTTCCAGAGAAAAGCCAGCCAATTTAAATACTTAGTAAGCGCTGCGCAAGAGTTCGGAGTGTTTATGGTGCACCAATCAGACCGTAACGGATGAACGGCCGTAGAGTCGCGTAAAGTCTATATCAGCATACAGTCCTCGCTATATGCTGGTGGAATGCCGAGTGCCGGAACGTCGAGGAATCAGCTGCGTTGAAGCCGCGGTGCTTGCGCGAAGTGATCTCCAGATCGGGAGAAGAAATCGGATGAAGGAGTCGGATCCTGAAGTCGGATGCTTAAGTCGGTCCGTGAAGTCGGATGCTTAAGTCGGATGCTAAGCCGGATCCTGAAGTCGGGTCCTACGCCGGATCCTGAAGTCGGGTCCTTTACCCGGTTGGAAAAGCCGGGTCCATAAACCGGATGCAACTGCAAATAATAATTCCGAAACATATTTCCACTACGGTGTACATTTTACATTACATAATGAATATGTAAGCATGCGGAAGTGTTACCAGTTTATAATAACTCAACGATTATATGCTTCTGACACATAAACACACAATGCAGAATTTTCCCGCACATAAAAAGCAGCAAATTCAACATTCCGTCAATCTTAAAATTATCATCCTCCATAAATAGCATCAAATACAAGAATACATTTACTGAGGAATATATAGTCGTATCTTCGACAAAACATAATCTTCTTTGCTCACTTTGGCATAATTAAACACATAAACATTTCCATTTCATTATTTACATATCAACTCTTATAGGAGTTAAGTAATAATCATTTTCCTTGACATATATCACGTTGTATCACACAGCCCACTTTCGCACCACATCGTTTACTTTACTTGGTATTATTTACTTAGCCGCATTATTTTATGTGCGACGAAACAAACTACAAACAAAATACAATAAGAAGCATTAACTTACGGTCACCAGTTGTGGTAAACGCTTGTAGGACGTTGTCGTGCTGCACACCGGGCTGGCGAGTCACCATCAAAGGGGTTTTCCTATTTAACTTCTACACTTTCAGAAATTTACAAAGGCATCCCGTGGTCCACTCAATCTCAGCCGCCACACACACGTCCGTCTGGAGCAAGATCTCAAATCACTCTGTCTCACTCTGGTATATTCACACACATCCAGACACTCGCAGTTCCCGCCCCGATCCTACAGCCAATCACCGCTCTCACTTACCCCATCTCCAAGCAACCGCACAATATCCACACCCACGTGATACCGAGGGCCCAATCACACACGCTACACGACCTGGCGCCCGACTGCCACGTAGGCCACACACTCACGTGACTCGCTGCTACTTCAGCGACGCTCACTCTTATCACGCAAGCAGGGACTAGCGAAAGTTACGTAACACTCGTCCTTTTGTTCCCTAACACCATGCTGCTGCGGTAACGCTCGATATATATCACGCAAGCAGGGACTCGCGAACGCTGCTGTGCGATCGACCTATTGTTGCCTAGCACCACCAAACACCTAAGTTAACCTAGCAGGCACCAGCAGCGATAAACTTATTCATTTTCCGCTCGGCTGGTGACAATTCACCCCCTCCTTTAAAAGAAAATTTTCATGGAAAATTTTTTCCTCAAAATAAAATGGCCAATCTGGCTCAGGTCCAGCGGAAACGCAAAGCAGTAATTATTTCCTTCCTTCATGGGACCTAAAAATCCAACAAACCAAGGCTATATTTTCTCCTTTCTATTTTCTCATCGAGCATCTGCTTGTACCTAAGGATAAAAACAAAACCGAGAACAAAATCGTTAATCTTGACCTTTGCCGTAATTTTCTTAATAATTTAAAGGCAACCTTTCCTTTTAATCACCAAAACTAAAACGAGTCGCCTGTTGAGTCCTCCTACAGGTAAAGAAAGTGGAAAAATAAAATATATTAATGTAAATTTACATGTACTATCAAATTTCTTTGAATCAATCCACATCAACTCTGCTCATGAAATCTGCCCCGACGTTCTCCTTCCCCTTGATTGCTTCGATGCGGTAGCGGTAGGGTTGCAGTGCTAAAGCCCATCGGAGGATCCTGCCGTTAGCGACCTTCGATCTCCGGATGGCTAGTAGCGGCTGGTGGTCGACCTCAAGGACGAACCCCTTTCCGTAGAGATAGGTCTCAAACTTTTGTATGGCCCATACCACCGCCAGACACTCCTTCTCAATTGTCGAATACGCCCCTTCTCTTGGCAAAAGCTTCCGGCTCGCAAATGCAACTGGAAAATTTTCTCCATCATGCTCCTGGAGCAACACCGCTCCCACGCCGGCGTCGGATGCATCGGTCCGTAGTACGAACGCCTTGTCGACATCGGGGAGATGAAGAATAGGCGGACTTGCTAGTTTCGACTTCAACGTGTTGAATGCCTTCTCGTGGGCATGTTCCCACCGAATCCGATTCGGTTCCCCCTTTTTGGTCAGATCCGTCAACGGAACCGCGATCGCAGCGTAGTTCGGCACGAACTTGCGATAATATCCCGTCAGCCCGAGAAATGACCGGAGTTGGGTCTTCGTCGTTGGTCTCTTAGCGTCCTGAATCTTCGTCTGCTTGTCAGAGTTTGGTTGGATTGTCCCGCCGTTCACGTGATGGCCTAGGAAGTCGAGCTCGGCGAAGCCGACGAAGCACTTATTTGGCTTGGCTTTCAACTTCGCTCCTCGGAGTCTGTGGAAGAGTTCCTTCAACGTAGCCAAGTGCTCCTCCCACGTAGGCGTGTGCACCAGTATGTCGTCGATGAAATTGTCGACGTTCGTCAGTCCTCGTAGTACGGTCCTCATCATCCTGCTAAAACTTGCTGGGGCATTCACGAGCCCGAATGGCATGGTCCTGAACTGGTATAAGCCGTCCGGTGTGATGAATGCCGTAAGCTCTTTCGCCTTCTCCGTCAGCGGCACCTGCCAATAACCTTTGGTGAGGTCAAGCTTGGTGTAATATCGGTCTCCGGCGAGTTTAGCAAAGATTTCCTCCTGGTCGGGGATCGGTTCTGCGTCGGTGATCGTTGCCGCATTCAGCTTCCTGAAATCACAACAAAAACGGTTACTACCATCTTTCTTTTTGACCAGGACAATGGGTGATGCGTATGGCGATGTCGACGGCTCAATGACACCTAAATCCATCATCTCCTTCACCTCATCTGTTACCACCTGTCTCAGTGCATGGGGCAATGGGTAGGGCTTACTGTGGATTGGGTGGTCGTGGATCAGCCGGATGTCGTGCTCGCCCGCTGTCGTGATCCCTGGTATGTCGGTCAAAACATCTTGGAACTCGTCAAGAAGTTTACCTACTTCACTCTGCTGTTCCACTGTTAGTTGGCTGTCGACATTGACGTCAGCCACACCTTGTGTCTGCTTGGTTGCAGGGACATGGAGTAGCGATTCCCGCATCGTGTGAGGATCCAGTCCGCCATCATCGGGCTCCTCGTCCTCGACGACCGCCGTTGCTGCCATGTCAAACGCTGCCACGATCATCCCTTGCATCGGTTCTATCTCCCGTCTGATGTACCTTTTCAAGAGATTAGCATGGAAAGTAGTTATTCTCTTACCTAGGTCGACCTTGAAGTCCAGCTTTCCCACGATGTCGACCACCTTGAACGGGCCTTTCCAGTGCATCAGCAGCTTATTCGCATCGGTGGGTAGTAGGACTAAAACTTCATCTCCTACCTTGAAGGACCTTGGCCGAGTCCGTCGGTTGTAGTTCACTCGATACTTCTCGTGTGACCTGTGCAGTTCGCGCATTGCGATGTCGCACGTCTGTTCCATCTTCTTCTTGAGGTCAAATACGTACTGGTACGTCGTCTTCGTTTCCTGCTGCGTGTCCTGGTTGGTCCACAGCTCTCTAACAATCATGAGAGGTCCACGTACTACTCTTCCGTAGAGCAGCTCGAATGGCGCAAATCCAGTGCTGTCTTGCGGCGTTTCGCGGTACGCGAACAACAACGGGTCGATGTAGCGATCCCAGTCCGTCGGGCGCTCTTCACACATCTTGTTTAACATCCGTTTTAGGGTACCGTTAAACCGTTCAACGAGACCGTTGCATTGTGGGTGGTACGGGGTTGTGGTGAAGTGGCGTATGGACAGCAGTCGGCTCACTTCCTTGAACATCTCCGACGTGAACTGCGCCCCCCTGTCCGATAACAATTCGCACGGAAATCCCACTCTCGAAAAGATGCCGAGGAGAGCCTCTGCAACCGTTGCCGTGTCGATACGACGCAGGGGTACCGCCTCCGGGTACCGGGTTGCATAGTCTACCAACGTTAAGATGAACCGGTGACCTCTCGACGACGCCGGCTTGATCGGTCCCACGAGGTCGATGGCGACACGCTTGAAAGGTTCGTCGATGAGGGGCGTTGAACCTAACGGCACCTTTGTCACTCGACCCTTGGCGGCCGACCGCTGACAAGCATCGCAAGAACGGCAGTACCGCTGCACCTCCGCTCGTAGACCTGGCCAGAAAAAATTAGCAAGAATTTTATCGGCAGTTTTCTGACCACCCAGGTGACCTCCCATCACTGATTCATGGGCAAGTTTCATAACTGGCTTCCGGTACTTTGCAGGTACAGCCAGTTGTTCGATGACATCCATGTTGTTGCCCTTTTTAACATGAATTTCTCTGTATAAGAGCTTATCTTTAAGCTTGTACTTCGTTCTATTTCCACTTCGACTTACTTTGACCTCCCCGGTTGAAGCATCCCTCCGCATCTTATCCAGAGATACGTCCGCCTCTTGCTCCTTCCTGAATTCTGCTGGTGATGCGTCTGCAATGGGGCTTGGTACCTTCAAGTTCCTCAGTGGTTTGGTTGAAGCCTCCCGTTGTTGTCTAGTCTCCACTGCTAGACCGTCTGTTGTGGACTGTTCCAGTACCTTGGGTTCCCACTTCGCGTCTGGATCGCTGGGGTCCCGGACACCTAATACATTTCCGATGATTAACGGGTATACAGGATTGGTCATGCACAATGCATCCAACTTACCAACGAAGTAGGGCGTGTCGACCTTTACCGTAGCTATGCGGAACTCCTTTTGTGTGCCGTCAATCAGGACGCACTTTCTCCACTCGTCAGTCATCTGACCCGGAAGTACGAGGTCCTCCTTCACTACTGCGGTGGAGCAGCCGGTGTCCCGTAGTACATCTGTCGACTGACCGTTAACGAGTCCCTGTGCCACTGGCATTGACCGTACTGGTTTCGCCCCACATGCCGCACTAACCGTGGGAAACTCGCCTTCCTGCTTTCCTGTGCATGAATGAAGGTGTGGAACTGTGTCACATGAGAAACATGAATCTAGCAACAGACATCCGTTTTCCCGCCGGTTTGCACTTGCTCGGCCAGCCCCCTGAGCTGCCTTGTTAGCCCTGTCGCTACTCGGTGCCTCGGCTTTCGGCTCGGATTCCCCATGTTGCCGATTCTCTGCATCGCTCTCCCATCCATCCTGCTTTGCATCTGCCTCCGCTAGTGCCGCTCCCAGCTTCTGATCCCTGGGGCGCTGTCGGCAGTCGTTTGAGTAATGGCCCACTTTGCCACAAGTGAAGCACTTCCCAGTCCTTTTCCTCGGAGCCTCCGCCATCTTGCTCTCCCCCTTCTCTGCACCTGCTAATTTAGGAGAGAATTTAGAAGGCTTTAGTGAACGGTCATTACGCGGTTTATTACCACCTGTCGTTGAGGTCCACCCTGACCTAGCATCAATGTACCGATCTGCTACTTCAGCAATCCCTGCTATGCTTTTAGCAGTGCTTTCCTTTATGAAGACTGACATCTCCCTGGGACAGCTTCTATGAAATTGTTCGATGAGCACTAGATCTCGTAGATCCTCGTAGCTCTCCTTGCCACCTGCAAGAGATAACCATTTTTCTAAGTAACCTTGCATCCGGTTGAACAACTGACTGGCACTTTCGCCAGACTCTGGCCGTACTGACCGAAACTTTTTCCTGAAACCTTCACTATTGAGCTCAAAGCGCTGCAGCAATGCTGCTTTCACCTTATCATAATCCGCAGCCTCGCGGTCAGACAGTCGCGCATACGTTTGTAACGCTCTACCAGTCAAAAGTGCGCTTAAATTTGAAGCCCATATCGCAGGCGTCCACTTCTGCATGCGCGCATAGCGCTCGAATCTATTGAGGTACGCATCCATTGCATCCTTACTTTCATCAAACACGGGCAGTTTAGGTGCCCTCAGGCTGCCCGTAGGTTGCGCATCTGCCGCATTACCCTGTGCGTTTTGAAGTCTCAAGTTTTCTTTCTTTTTCTCTTCCACCTCTAACCTCATCTTCAGCAACTCAAGTTCCTCCGCCCGCTCATCTCTGGCTCTACTCTTCTCTTGCTTAATGAAATCTTTCAACTCATCTCCCACAAGACCAAGGGTTTGCCCAATGTTCATTAATTTTTCGGTCTCCATTTCCGGAGGTAATTCCAAAAACCTAATTTGTATCTTACCAGTTTGGTGATGACTCAGCCCAGCAGGTAGCACGTCAGTCCACTGTTACCACTTGACTGGAACACAGAATGCGTATATCAACACTATAAAGATAAGAACAGATAACCAAAATCATTTTTCAAATTAGTTGCTTACAGTAGCAAAACAAAAATATGTTATATTCTATTCATAAGTATTCAAAACCAAGTAACAATACAAGAAATCTCAGTAGTTTTTGTTTATTCTACTGAAAACTGTCCCTTCGTGGTCGCCAAAAATGTCACCCTGTTTTGAATGTTTTAATTATAAGTACGTTTATGTGGTATATGTGTACCGTGATGTGTTATAACCAATCGGACACAATATCAGAACTCTAGACAATCTAGTTTTACAGAATATGGTTTAACTTTAATCACTGCTTCAAATTTCAGACATCCATAAATTCTTTTGAACCTTCAAACCAAGTGTATATATCAATGAATTATCATGTCTCACATATTAGATTACAGAGGGTATAATTAAATGCTTTAAACTTTCCAGAGAAAAGCCAGCCAATTTAAATACTTAGTAAGCGCTGCGCGAGAGTTCGGAGTGTTTATGGTGCACCAATCAGACCGTAACGGATGAACGGCCGTAGAGTCGCGTAAAGTCTATATCAGCATACAGTCCTCGCTATATGCTGGTGGAATGCCGAGTGCCGGAACGTCGAGGAATCAGCTGCGTTGAAGCCGCGGTGCTTGCGCGAAGTGATCTCCAGATCGGGAGAAGAAATCGGATGAAGGAGTCGGATCCTGAAGTCGGATGCTTAAGTCGGTCCGTGAAGTCGGATGCTTAAGTCGGATGCTAAGCCGGATCCTGAAGTCGGGTCCTACGCCGGATCCTGAAGTCGGGTCCTTTACCCGGTTGGAAAAGCCGGGTCCATAAACCGGATGCAACTGCAAATAATAATTCCGAAACATATTTCCACTACGGTGTACATTTTACATTACATAATGAATATGTAAGCATGCGGAAGTGTTACCAGTTTATAATAACTCAACGATTATATGCTTCTGACACATAAACACACAATGCAGAATTTTCCCGCACATAAAAAGCAGCGAATTCAACATTCCGTCAATCTTAAAATTATCATCCTCCATAAATAGCATCAAATACAAGAATACATTTACTGAGGAATATATAGTCGTATCTCCGACAAAACATAATCTTCTTTGCTCACTTTGGCATAATTAAACACATAAACATTTCCATTTCATTATTTACATATCAACTCTTATAGGAGTTAAGTAATAATCATTTTCCTTGACATATATCACGTTGTATCACACAGCCCACTTTCGCACCACATCGTTTACTTTACTTGGTATTATTTACTTAGCCGCATTATTTTATGTGCGACGAAACAAACTACAAACAAAATACAATAAGAAGCATTAACTTACGGTCACCAGTTGTGGTAAACGCTTGTAGGACGTTGTCGTGCTGCACACCGGGCTGGCGAGTCACCATCAAAGGGGTTTTCCTATTTAACTTCTACACTTTCAGAAATTTACAAAGGCATCCCGTGGTCCACTCAATCTCAGCCGCCACACACACGTCCGTCTGGAGCAAGATCTCAAATCACTCTGTCTCACTCTGGTATATTCACACACATCCAGACACTCGCAGTTCCCGCCCCGATCCTACAGCCAATCACCGCTCTCACTTACCCCATCTCCAAGCAACCGCACAATATCCACACCCACGTGATACCGAGGGCCCAATCACACACGCTACACGACCTGGCGCCCGACTGCCACGTAGGCCACACACTCACGTGACTCGCTGCTACTTCAGCGACGCTCACTCTTATCACGCAAGCAGGGACTAGCGAAAGTTACGTAACACTCGTCCTTTTGTTCCCTAACACCATGCTGCTGCGGTAACGCTCGATATATATCACGCCAGCAGGGACTCGCGAACGCTGCTGTGCGATCGACCTATTGTTGCCTAGCACCACCAAACACCTAAGTTAACCTAGCAGGCACCAGCAGCGATAAACTTATTCATTTTCCGCTCGGCTGGTGACACCCGGGACTCGCGATAATTTTTCGGGCGAGTCCCGGGTACCCGAAATTTATCCATTTGTTGATTTCGCTATAGGCATGTCACGCCGCTGGGAAAACATGTTCATTCAAGTGACAAAAATGCAGCGCATTTATGACAATAAATCATCTTCTAGAATACAGCAAATTCGTAAATGAATTATAGTATTAGCATTTCTGACATGATTTTAACGGAATTATGGTAACATGCTGTCCAAATTTACATTGATTACGAAATTTCTGACGAAAATAAGACAAATGATCTCGGTGGCCGATCGTATCTTCATCACTAACACACATTGACCACGTCTCTATTTCCGCATGTGCTAAATACGAAATTGGTACGTTGTACACTGTAGCACTCGATATGTCATCAAAATTATGCTAAACCATTGAGTGCTAATACTCAAAATAATTGGTAATTAGAAATAAAAAATAAGCGGAATTCCGCGTAAAATCGGAGGTCTCACACCCCAGAATAAATACACCACGCTATACTTTGTACACAATCGGTGCTTCCTAATGCCATCATACATGTTACTACGCTTCGATTGGCTTGATAACACTATATTTAATATTATAATCAAATTAATTATAACCCGGCTATATAATGCTTGAATATTGTCGCGCTGATAATTTGTACGAAGTTGAATTGGAGAACTATATACCATGGATGATATAAATGATCGGAAGACAATATAAATGCCGATGGTGAATATAAGATGATGGTGATGATTATGACGACGATGAAGATGATAGTGATAATAAACTTATGATGGTGAAGATTATAATTATTATCATTGAGCCAATGAAATCGATGTGTTCACAAATACGTCAAGAGATGGAGAGAGGCGGCCAGAGAAGCCAACCACCTGACATGACACTGCGATCACTCCCTCACTTATTCTAGTAAAAACGTAAGTAGTGTCATTTTGAAATGTTGAATTCAACCAAGGAGTTAGTAACTCCTTGATTCAACAATGCTTTATTATAAGTAATCAGAGTTGAGCTTGAATACTCAACAAATATTGCTACAACATTAATTTGATAACCATTTACATTTATTTTATCACTCAACCACTCCCGATACAAGAAATAAATTCCCAAACTCTTTTATTTTTCAACCTAAAGAGAATGTTTATAAAATAAGTAAAAACAACATGCACACAACCATCACTCACAGAGTGATTATACATTTTTCTTTCCTGATCTGTTTTTGTGTAAATAATGGCTATAAGGTATAGTACAGCTGTGTAAACATAATATGATATTCATAATCAAACAACTGTAATATAGTATACTGCAATTTCACACATTTTCCTACATATCAAATATACAGGCAACTTCATGACGAAGAATAGAACAAATTATATGATTATTAACACGTATTGTATGGCATTTTTTCATCTTTTGAAAATTAAATATAAAATTTAACTATGCGTCAAACTGGATTTTATCCAAATGTGTACATTGACAGTGAACCGACTGACTGTAGAGGTGAGGCGCAGGTGAATTATTTACCTTGTATTTCTTTATTTTTTTAAAGAATGTATTATTATTCATATATATTCCATATCACTAATTAGATTTCAACTTTAAATCTCAACATTAAATTACTAACTAAATCTGACCAGTAAACACTCATTAAAGGGGACCAGGCAAAGAACAACACATACTTATATGTTTTGGTACTGTTGTGTGATATCAAAGGGATGCCTAACATTTTTCAGATTGCTGTGTAATTCATTAACAATGCAATTAGTTACAACTACTTACCGAACCATTAAGGCCTCATGGTTCAGTATGCACCAAACGTTTGCCAGTGCGCCAATTCTATTCACGATGCGTACGTTTGGAGACAATAGAATCATCCTAGACAAAATTTAGTCTTCGTCTGCAGAGTGCAGACCCATGAAAAACATGTTGTGGTATGGTGATGCTTTTTTCTAATTATCTAATTTTTCTGAACTTTTTGGTGGAATGGACTACTAAAAGTGTTACCTTTTATTTATAAGAATTTTTTTTTTGGTGGTGGTACCCTCTAATAATTTAACCCTTTTGGCACCTTAAAGGATCCTTAAGAATTCTATAACATGTGTGTCTATTATTGATGGTAGGGCTAGGCAAGCAACACAAAGTTTCCTAACTATGTTTATCTGGATAAGCGTTTATCAACCTTGTTGGTACTGTGACGAAATTGTAACTGTGCTTTTAATCATTGTGCTTGTACCGTTGTAAATTGCATTGTCACAGATATGAAAAGGGTTGTACCGTATTGCATGTTGCGAGCTGATGTATTGTTGCGGATAGGGCATGTTTAGCGTATACCAGAGTAGTGTATGATGTGTATTTCATGTGTATTTCATGTGAGCTTGGTATAGCTGGTTAGCGCGCACACACGATCTCCGCGCGCTGGTCCGACTTGCGTGATGTTGGATTGCAGTGTGTGGAGGATGAGAGTCACGTCATAGTCAAATTTGGGGCAGTTGGGTCTGAGGCCGTTGTCAGGACAAGACGTGTGTGCGAGCTAGCTGGATGCACCGAGACGGAATCAGGCGCATAGTCGAGATGTGCGCCTGATCGACTGTACAAACGTTAGGAGGAGTCCTCTGGCAAGAATAAAGGCAAGGGCCGCTATAAAGGCAAACTACTTGTAATGTGTCTGTTTGGGGGAGAGGTGGCTTGAAATCCCTAGAGTATAAGAGAACTAAACGGGATGTTGTTGTCGGGTGTGACCAGCGAGTGGATGGCTGTGGTGAGAATGGAAGACCCGGGAGCGAATCCCGTTGCATTGGTGGCAGCGGCGGGATACACTACGAGGATTTGAGCTACAAAGAGTGCCTGAAAGATTGGCCGAAACTCCCCGCAGGAGATACCGAGAATTTGAGGCTGAAAGATTGCCCAGAAGTCTTTTGAATTGCCTGAAATACGGCTTGAGGGATACACCGCCTGAGAAAGGGCCAGAGAAAATGGCGGACGTGTGGGAACGCACACAGAACCGGGCGATGGGAATCCCCAGGTTGTAGACACACACACCGAGATATTACGGGGAAGGATGCGCTTCAATACAAACCACACGGGCTAGACTCCACGTACACCCCCGACGCCCCAACCCGCCACACACAGATCGGGCGATAGACACAACGGCACACACCCGTTATATCACTGAGAAGAATGCGCTTCCATACAGTGGGTATGCCAGGTCAAACCTGATGCTGGAGAACTACACGGGCTATAGCCTCCACGCACACCCCCGACGCTCTCACCCACCACACACACAGGCGATAGCCAAACCCGGCCGTTGTAGAGATCGCCCTCATAAACGATGTATATGGTGTATACACGCATATTGATGTAAAATAGATGTTAATCAAGAAAGAACCTCCCCCATACACAGGCCCCCATTGATACGAGTGCAGCCAAGGTGCAGCCCAGTGCAGTGTGGGTGGAGATTGGGTTTGACCAGGGTCGTATGACCTCGCCACCATCACGTACGTTCACCGACCGGCCAGGCTGTACGCCTAGATATCCCGAGGGAATTGTATGGCTAGCCGAGAGGGCTAAAACTGATGAAACATACGTGATGAAAACGTAATAGCTTGACGTTGAAGACGATATAGCAGCGTTCACATCGATGGAGCCCCACATGAGTGCACGGTTTAGCCTGAAAAAGGGCACACACCCCATACCCCGTCCTTACAGATAGTTGATGGCCACATGTGAACCCAGGATTAACGGCGCACACACTCTTCCGTTCCAGTTTGTGTATGCGGTGGACATATACAGGGAAGAGTGGCAGAGTGTGCACCAGTACCAGAAGGGGTGATGGATTAGTGACGTCAAGACTGAGTCAACGATGTCTTCTCGGTGAACAGGAGATGACGGACGACGTGTTCTTGGTGACGGAGGCAGGAAGTGACTGCCACACAAGGGAGAAGGCTCTAGTGCAGCATGGATATCGCGGAGACGATATGTCGCAGAGTCACATGCGAATACCACAGGTGTCGACCTACAGGGGTGATGAAGGAATCACACGAGGGGCAATTGGTGGTATTACAGGCCATGTAGTGCGGACATCAGGTCTAATGGCGAGGACGAAATGCGTGCACAAACGAGAAGCTCCCCACGGAAGGACGGCATGAAAGGCTCCCATATCTCAGCTCCATGTCAGGGTGTCCGTGTGGCTTTCCAATCCTGTCAGCTCCAAGAGGCAGAGTTTTAGATGACCACGAAAGTAGAGAGGCCCTCACCCGATTATCCACATGCTGTCTGAAGTCACCGATCGGATGGAAGTGGGTAGTCCATACGAAGCATCTGAAGCCATACCCGGAGGGAACGTCGACAAAGTCGTGGATCCAGGAATCCGAAGTAGTCTTGACTACTAGGAGGGGGAGACTGAGCGAGGCGTCCTCAACGGATGAACGGCATGTGTCGGAAGCTGAGATGGCTCTACAGTTCCAATGATCCGATAAGAGACCTGGATACAGATAGCGGACGGAGATCGCGTGGGCAAGCCTTTCACCGAAGCGAGACCACCGAAGACGGACCCATTGAACATTAGATAAACTCAATACCGGAACTTTCGATTTAAAGGATTTAAAGACATCCCGTTGTCTTTAAAAGTTGCAGGAACTTTAATTTATAATGTTTATGGACATTCCGTCGTCCTTAAATTATTTAATATTCGGCCCGATAGGATGTAAAGACATTCCGTTGTCTTGATAGTTACCATGGTTACGAGAACTCTTAATTTGATTTAAGGACATTTCTTGTTCTTAACATTATCAGAAAATACTCAGAGACATTTTACTGATTGAAAGTTGTTTCATATTTTGTGTATTGTATATAGCATTGTATATTGGCTTCCGTTAAGTAGCCTTTTCATTTTTTATATCGTTTTGATAATTGTTGTTTTCATGATCATGTATTTCTTTTGAGTTTAAAGAAAACTTGACAGATCGTTATCGTGGATTTGTATATGCCAAGTTATGTTTTAAATAGAACATGAAACGTGCAGTGTTTTAATTTTATGTATTCGCATTTAATAATTGTTTATGTTTTGTTGAGACTGATACCTCAGATTGTTTAGGAGATAGTATTGGGGTAAGACAGAGCTAAGATTTAAGTTTTATGTAGTACAGTCTTGATGATGTATAGTTTGATTTCTTATGCCCAAAACGCTATTAGAATTTATTGAAATGCCATTGATGTGACCGTTCGGCTACCATTCGTTCTGTGTCCGGAGATACCTTGTACGACCTTGCATGTGGTCAATGAGCAGTAGTTTTTGTTAGGCGGATTGTTGAATGTTGTATAGACATATGTTTAAAGTCAAGCATATATGATGACAAGTGGTTTTAATTGTTGTTTGTAAATAGATAATTGTACGATTTTGCATGCGATCTTGTCAATGAATTTGAATCGTTTTGGCGTTAATTTTGGTAGCTTATGTTAAACAAGTGAAAGTGATTCAGTCGGCAGTTTTTATTGTTTTAATGTGATTGGGGAAAACATGTTTGTTATTGGAAATTAGGAAAGTTAATAATGGGGTTAGGTATTTGTATATATGTGGATGTTTTAGTTTGTAATGCTTGATGAGCATGACATACAGTTTCGGTTGGAAAAGTTGGATATGGAATTGCATAAGGGTGTTTTGAGAAATGTTTTGATTATGTTTTAAGTTTAAAGGAGAATGTTTAAGTGAACATTATTAGTAGATATTTTGAAAATGTTTGTGCAAGTTAGAATTTCGTCTTTCCGTATAGCCATGTAAGCCTGAGGACAGACTTATCTTGGGAGGGGGTTATGTGACGAAATTGTAACTGTGCTTTTAATCATTGTGCTTGTACCGTTGTAAATTGCATTGTCACAGATATGAAAAGGGTTGTACCGTATTGCATGTTGCGAGCTGATGTATTGTTGCGGATAGGGCATGTTTAGCGTATACCAGAGTAGTGTATGATGTGTATTTCATGTGTATTTCATGTGAGCTTGGTATAGCTGGTTAGCGCGCACACACGATCTCCGCGCGCTGGTCCGACTTGCGTGATGTTGGATTGCAGTGTGTGGAGGATGAGAGTCACGTCATAGTCAAATTTGGGGCAGTTGGGTCTGAGGCCGTTGTCAGGACAAGACGTGTGTGCGAGCTAGCTGGATGCACCGAGACGGAATCAGGCGCATAGTCGAGATGTGCGCCTGATCGACTGTACAAACGTTAGGAGGAGTCCTCTGGCAAGAATAAAGGCAAGGGCCGCTATAAAGGCAAACTACTTGTAATGTGTCTGTTTGGGGGAGAGGTGGCTTGAAATCCCTAGAGTATAAGAGAACTAAACGGGATGTTGTTGTCGGGTGTGACCAGCGAGTGGATGGCTGTGGTGAGAATGGAAGACCCGGGAGCGAATCCCGTTGCAGTACTAAAGGGATCTTTTGATGGATATTTAGCCCTATTTTAAATAGGTTTAGGGAGGTTAGGGGGGGGGGGGGGCTCATGAACATGGGTGCTGTTACTTAGACAATGTAATTTGAATGAGCATCCTTAACATTTTCTTGTCAATTATAGGTCTGGAATGGTCACTGAGACTGGTGCAGAGAGATGGCAGCCCAGCGATGCAGCAAAACTTAAGCCATTTGTTGAGGTATGTTTTGATTATTTCAAACATAGAGGAATAGACCAGAAATATGTAATTTAACAATTAAAATGAGTATATTTGTATTAGCGTGACTCAGAATAAGCAAAGCCTTTCTTGGCCAGTGCCACCAAAAATGAACTTTAGGCAAGTAACAATTATTCCTCCCAAATTTTACTTGCCAACTGTTAACCATATTAAAACAGAATTGTCCTTTTGTTTCTTTGTTTTTAGCCTTCCACATCCTCCCAAAAATCTTACTCTACATTACTTTATATTCCTTGCATTTTCTCTCTTCAAAGCACTGTGTAAAGACCTTTGGAGCAGAAAGGTGCATTTTTGCGAGTGACTACCCCGTCTTCAAAGTGGTTGATGCCACCTACAGGCAGGTTTATGATGCATTGATGGAATGTCTGCAGGACTGTACCACTCTGGAGGAGAGGGAGGGCATCTTCGGGAAGAATGCTGCAAAATTTTACCAGATTAAAGTCCCTCTGCAGGAGTAAATTACAGTCAAACCTGTCTATAGAAGCCACCCTGTCTTTAGTGACCACAAGAAAAGATATCCTGCGGAGAAAAACAGCATTATTGAACCTGTCTATAAAGGTCACCTGTCTACAGTGGCCACAAGAAAAGATCCCCTGCTAAGAAAAACAGCGTTATTGAACCTGTCTATAGAAGCCACCCTGTCTTTAGTGACCACAAGAAAAGATATCCTGCTGAGAAAAATAGTATTATTGAACCCATCTATAAAGGTCACCTGTCTACAGTGGCCACAAGAAAAGATCCCCTGCTAAGAAAAACAGCGTTATTGAACCTGTCTATAAAGGTCACCTGTCTACAGTGGCCACAAGAAAAGATCCCCTGCTGAGAAAAACAGCATTATTGAACCTGTCTATAAAGGTCACCTGTCTACAGTGGCCACAAGAAAAGATCCCCTGCTAAGAAAAACAGCGTTATTGAACCTGTCTATAAAGGTCACCTGTCTACAGTGGCCACAAGAAAAGATATCCTGCTAAGAAAAACAGTATTATTGAACCTGTCTATAAAGGTCACCTGTCTACAGTGGCCACAAGAAAAGATCCCCTGCTAAGAAAAACAGCGTTATTGAACCTGTCTATAAAGGTCACCTGTCTACAGTGGTCACAATAAAAGAACCCCTGCTGAGAAAAACAGCGTTATTGAACCCGTCTATAAAGGTCACCTGTCTACAGTGGCCATCAGAAAATATTCCCTGCAGAGAAAACAGTGTTATTGAACCTGTCTATGATAGTGGACACCTGTCTACAAAATGTAGACACTTTTTTTTATTTCCTAAGGTGATCACTATGCAGGTTTGACTGTATGGCATACTTTTCTGTCAGCCTATTCAAAAAATGAATTCAAAAAATCCTAAGACTGTATTATTTTGTAGAGCCGGAGGGAGTTTATGATACCTTTCTAGGACCAACACTCTTTCTGGAAAGTATACCATCAAACCTGTCTCAGCGGTCACCTGTCTATAGCAGCCAACCTGCCTATAGTGATAGATAAAGTGATCCTCTAAAGAGAAAAACAATGTTATTGAGATCACCTGTCTACATACTAGTAGTCGTACCCAGGGGGTGTTTTAGCTTTATTCAGTGGCATAGTTGCAATACCTAAAACAGTAATTTTTTCGCTAAAGGGGGTCGTTGAACACCCCAAACACCCCCCCCCCCCCCCCCCCCTCGGTATGCCTGTGCCTGTCTAAGATTCCCTTAGGTGGTCAGGACGGGTTTGACTGTATTTGACTCGATATACTATAAACTTCCTCTTCGAGTTATGCTTCAAAGATCATGTCTAAGAATATATATGAACATGTATATATATGAACATATATATATGAACATGTATATATATATATATGTTTAAATGTGTTTATACAATCATATTTTTAATATAATTATGGTAAACAAACATATATGTTCATTTTTGGGGGTATGGGGGTACTCATATTCTTGTACTATGATTATGGAACGTATATTTTACGTTTTATCAGTTACGTAAAAGGTGCTCTTTTACATCAAATTTATTTTTATACTATTTTTATATTTGAAAACGATTTGTCGTAGTTTTAATTTTTGTATAACATTAAATGTTAACACTTAAAGAGAGTCAAAGATAACGGACTCTTCTTTGTGATAAATATAATTATCTTGCATGTGGAGCTGGCTTGTGGTTGATTTTAGTAATAGGTTAGCCTATTGGACAACTCTGGTGGTGGGGACTATTTGCAATATCTGCTCTCAATTGAACATTTTCTAAATATTTCTAGTTGAGTGAAATGATATACACTACTATAATGATCTATAAAGGATCATAATGAATATGCATATAATATTACAAACATAAATGATCATACATATGGTATACATGCTGCACTCTTACGGAGGGGCCACATTATTATACCTGGAGGTGTTTCACAAAGTTTCCAAGTTGAACTTTACTCTAAATTGGACCTAACAATTATGGAATCAAACATATTCAAAAGCAAAAAATACAAGTATTTGAGACTGTCAACAAAAATATATATCAATAATTTCAAGGTTCCTTGATAATAACAAAAGTATCTGTTTTTTTATCAAAATTCATGTCTTTGCAAAAGAACTGTTTTAAAATTGTTTACAAAGAAAGTAATGGCTTTCCATAATTGTTAGGCCCAACTTTGAGTTATGTTCAGCTTAGAATCTTTGTGAAACAACCCCTGACTAGTGACTAGAGAGCAACAAAGTTGTCTTGATGAATGACAAACACAATGTACATACACAGGTTACGAACTTGGATCCCATGATTGAAAAGCCCATGCTCTATAGTTCCAATCTTGCTGTACAATTTCTATCTGATAATCCTTATATGCTGATTGCTGCAATTATTCCATGTGAAATGTTATTTAGCTCACTTTTGATTTTAAATGTATTTGATGTATTAATTTGCACCCCGTATTAGTATCAGCCTTGCCATTATTATTTACTTGTCAAATTTATATTTAACTGAAATAATCATATATTATAAACTGATCTCATTTGATTTGATTTTCAAGTTGACAACTACTTTGTACATATAATTGTTTTAGTTTTGGCAAAAATTTGGCATAAAATGTATCATTTTATGAAAACAGTTATAGCTGTTTTACCATTATGTACTGTATATCCTCGATCATTTGAAGCAGTATACCAGTTATGTACAAAGATTGGTTGCCAATTAAACAGAGGATTGTTTTTAAGATTCTTTTATTTGTATACAAATTCTATTATGATCAGGCACCAGAGTATTTTGATGAGTGTCTTGAGTTGTATCGACCTTCGCGTACAAATCTTCGCTCCAATGCAGACCCATTTGGGCTAACTAACTGCTACTTTATCATTTAAATATATTTTATTCATTTAATAAATTATGAAAGACTGACTTTCTTTAATAAAACAGAACAATTGACTGATTCCCAATACCACTGATGTATAATTTATGCATTTGCTTTGCATTAAATGAATGAAACAGAACAATTCATTAGAGATTTGTATAATCTCACTGTGCCATAAACAAATCTTTGTGCATTTAATTTGTATGAAGGGCTGGTTTCTTTATTTAAAAAAATAAATTTACACTTTCCTAAAAATGAATAATTATCATATGTTTCCATCTTTCTTCAATCTTTGTTTATCATCTCGCCTCAACAAGTGATGGGAATTGAAGTTGGCGATATGACTTACAGAGAAAAATGTCTGAATCCTTTCAACAGTATACATGTAGGTGGGCAAGTGTGTTCAAATAATAATGAAAGCATCTGTGCATAATTTGTTGTACATGATTGTATCTGTTATCAGTACAAGTGATGTGAAAAAACGTTATGACTGACGTACCATAAAATATATGGGGTGCTTCACAAAGATTCTAAGTTAGACTTAAAATTATGGTCAGCCATTTGTAGCCTTGGAATAAAAATATATTCAAAAGCAAAAATGCAAGTATTTTTTACTTTTCATAAATTTTACATCAAGAACATGAATTCTCCTTGATAATAGAACATACTAATGATTTCAATCAACATTCTAAAAGAGCTTTTACAATAATTTTTCAAATAAACATTAATAGAGAGTTAAGTTAAACTTAGGATCTTTGTGAAACACTCCCCTGATGTTCTAAATAGGCAGCGTGTTGAAATACTTTACGAGTGTGTATGTGTGTGTGTGTGTGTGTGTGTGTGCATAATATGTTGGTTTGTCAAAGAGATGTACAGTGGAATCTCGTTATAACGAGATCCTTGGAACCATGAAAATTACCTTGTTATATCAGGTTTCTCATTATATCAGGGTAAAAAAAACAAAGAAATATAAAGAGCTGGGACCAGCAAAATGACCTTGTTATAAGAGGGTTTTGTTATATCAGAGCTTTTTATAGTGAGGTTCCACTGTATATATGGAGAGCTTATTCCAAATGGCTGTAAATCCACTTTTTCAACTTCGGAGAAAAACAGGTTTTTTTGTCCAACTTTGTACACATGCGATTGGGAATATGAAAATGTAACGTTCTATACTTTGATTTTGATTGTTTAATTCGTCCTCAATCTGGATTTCTAGATGGCTACATTATACAGTTGTTAACTGGTGGTGGAGGGAAAAGCACAGAATGTTCCACTCCGGAGGGATTTTAAATGCTATTGAGGGAAGAGGAACAAGTCCCGAGGGGAACATTCCATGATTTTCCCGACAGCAAAGTTAACAACTGTTTTATCATCTGATTGTCATGTAACAGTGCCATGTAATATCCAAAAATATTACATGGCAGCTCATGTACTGTATTTACTAAGTCAGGTGATAAAGCTTATTAGTGTACTGATACCGTTAACTCAAGTAGTATGGAAAGTGCATTTAGCACCTTTTGGAACTAAGCTCTTCATATGTATGGGAGAGGGAATCCATCCAAGCCTCTTGATCACGTTTACCTCCTCCAGTACAAATACTTCAAAATTACACAAGTCACGATTCGTTGCTTGTTTATTAGTCAGTTTGGTATTATGTTTGCACATGTACAAAGCTCATTCGTACTGACATTGACTTGCCCTTGACATTCACCGAGTTGGAAGACTGGATGAGGTTCTTTTACTTTGTACATGTTAATTTTGTAACGTGAAGCAAGGTGGATATCTAATTGTTCAAGTGAGAGAGAACAAAATATATACGTACCATGACAACCATCCACCACTTTGAAAATGAATGCACAAAGCAAAGGCTGTAAGGTCTACCCATAAATATATAATTCTGGGACTATAGAGAGTCATTTCAACTGGGTTCATATCATTAACTGGTCTTTTGATCAAATTCATGCATGGTGTATAACAACAATTATGGATGACCATTAACAAAAATTACCAAACAAATCAGTCAAAGTAGATCTGATATAGAAGAAGCAAAATCGGTTTATTATGTAATACAATAAAGTAAGGGGCCACCTACAAAGTATGTACGCACAAGAGGGGGGGTTCCATAGAAGTATGCCGGACACCAACTGCCGTTCTACAACGTGTATAATAATTTATAAAAAGTGTGTACAGGGGGGGGGGGGGGGGGGGGGGGGGGGGTCAATTTTGGACATAAAATTGCGTACGTACTTTGTAGATGGCCCCTAAGATTACTAATATAAAATTATCATCGTACATACAGAGAGGAACATAGTTGGGTTTGTATCCCTATTATTTTCATGACAGAATATTACTTTTTATACAAAAAAAAATAATGCATGCGGGACTATTCTAAGTTTGTGCTCATGCTGATCTGATGTGGGTGTGTTGTCAAATCGAATTGGTCGATTGGGGAAGGGGCACACTATGTATTTCGGCTTTAGTTTTTGAAATACCCCCTCATGTTGTTCATGTTTTAGTTCTTGGAGACAATGGCCCGTATTCACAAAGGAGGTTTTGTAGGTTTGTACAAACCATGGTTTGACCAAGGTTTACATCTATGGAATGCCATTTGTAAACTGATGGAGAAGGAATGTAAACTCCATACTTGTTAACAATGTTGATTTACAATTTACGGTATGCTAGCAGCATTCCATATATGTAAACCATCGTCAAACCATGGTTTGTACAAACCTCCTACAAACCTCCTTTGTGAATACGGGCCATAGTCCCAGTAGATACATCGCGTACTGCATAGGCTAATCACGATCATTTATCATAATGTTATTTGCGTGGCTATCATTTTTCCTTTTTGTCAGTCTCAATCTTTGATTTATCACGCCCCTTACGAATATAAGTCTTGATAAAGAAGTCAATGAACAAGAGACAGATAGCGGCATAGCCGAAAGTCCCGACGTAAACTGCAAAAGGTCCCAATTCGCATGACCCGCCACCAATGAGATAGATCCACATCGCGTAAAACTGGGCGTAAGTGCCAATCATCAGCTGGACAATTTGAATAGTTGTCAGCATCATGGCCAGTGGCTTGGGCACCCTGACACCAGCAATCCGCAGAAGGTAGTATGTGTACATCAGCGAGTGGACGTAGACGTTCATAAGGGCCGAGATGAAGAGGGTTGGGTTGCTGTAGGCGAAGGTGTGGAAGCCGACCAGGAAGGTCATAATGTGGTGTAACCAGTGGAGCAATATCAGCTTGCCCTTGCGGAGGACGATGAACAACGTATCGCCGTACTCGAACAGCTTGCTGAGCGCGAAGAGGAAGAGCCAGAACGCGGAGTAGCCCCCGCGCTTGTAGAAGTCCGCACCGCACACGAGCGCGTGCCACACGCCGTTGTCATGGATACTGTCTGCCGAGAAGACGAGATCGCGCGCGGCGATCGTAAGTCGCCACGCCGAAATGATGCTGTGCACCGCAAGAGCGGCATTCCAGAGTAACAGCGCAGCGCGCACTTCGTATTTTGGGCGCCCCTCCATGAACCGCGGCCCTTTGAAGATCATGACGAGGTATAGGGCCGTGCACGCGACCCACATCATCATCCCTTCTCGCCCCATCCACTGTTGCCATGGCAACGGGTCAAACTGTTCCTCGATCGTCCACTGCTTGGTCAGGAGCTCAGCTACGGATGCATTCCTCGCCATGATGGTATAGTAGGAAGGTCTTGACTTCACAACCTGCAGTAAAAATGAAAACAAAAAAACAAGCATCTCTTTTACACCTCAATCACATAACCATTATGAATGGGGCATCATTTTATTGAAAAAATCAACACGCTTCCACATGATGTTGAATTTCATATTGATTATGTAACGTAAAATACTAAGATATCTCCACAAAACGTCGTTTCAGTGGATGCAATGCCTTCAATTTCACACAATCAAATGCATTTGTGTAACATTTCGCTGTCGATCCTCCCCAATATTCACATTTACTGTACTTATCCGGATTTCATAATCATTACAAGTGAGGTGTCATTAGAAAGATAATTGAACAGGCTTTCTTCTGATACCATATTCAACAGTATCTCTTCATTGTAAAGAAGTTCATCGTCGAAAGAATTTGAACTTGAGAAAGACCCTGATATGAGATTCAGACCTTCCGACTGCAGTGGCGGATCTACGGGGGGGGGGGGGGGGGGGGGGGTAGGGGGTTTAAACCCCCCCCCCCCCCTTGGGCTGCCAAGTGAAAATGTGATGTGCATAGAAAAACGCCATCATGTGTCCAAAATAGCAAAAAAAATCGCCGCTTCGCGGCTCGTGGACGATGCTCCGCATCGTCATTGGGTCAAACCCCCCCTTAGCAAAAAGCTAGATCCGCCCCTGGACTGAAGTTTGTTGGCGCATTTTGCGACATTTCACTTCTGACCTTCCCCCATTCTCAAATATACTGCGCATACCCCATACTGCATGATGCTCACGAATGTGGTATCATTTTAAAGAGGAATACACATCCTTTAAAGTGATA